>PVKB01001331.1:305601-439046 GCA_004027205.1 Ctenodactylus gundi
GAAGCATCTTCACTGGAAAGAATCCTGATTTGTGGCAATGAGAGGAAGGCTCCCCCCCCCCACCCCCACCCCACCTCAGACTCTGTCCTGCCTTCCAAATCTAGCCTGGCTGGTCAGTCAACCACGGCCTGAGATTCCTGAGGTTTGACAAAACATTCCATTTTGTCCTTAAAAAGCTATTATTTTGTGAAACATTTCCCAATTTAGCTTAGGCAGAGCAATAGTGTACAGATGTGCATCACAACCAGATTTCGTGTGTAAAAATGTGTAGGGAAAGCTGCCTGTGATTCCTTGCTGCCTGCGTGTGCATCACATGACACAGGTCTGAGACATTCTGCAGTTCTGCAGAGATTTTACACATTTCTTTAATAGTAATTTTGTAACATTTATTCTTAACCATGCATTCTGACAAGCAGAGGCTCCTGGACATCTGGGAAGGCTGCATATTTAATATTTTAGCCTGACCAGCTATCTTCAGAACTGTGATTTTAATCAGAAGCTTCTAGATCTTAAAAAAAATTCAAAGAGGAAGGTCATTGGACCATCTCTTTAAATGATGAGCAGTTCCCAAACAAGATGTAGGTCTGTTTTAGAGTTCATATGTCTACTTAAATAAATCTTCATAGATAAACTAAAAGGAGCACAGAACTTCTTCCAACATGTAGGGACTTTTTATATGTTTTGTTTTGTTTTTGTGTGGGTGATACGAGGAGTTAATCCAAGGGCGCTTTTACTGATATATATCCCCAGCTCTTTCTCTATCCTTTATTTTGAGACAGATTCTTACCAAGTTGCTAAGCTATACCAATGTATGTGTGTGTGTGTGTGTGTGTGTGTCTGTGTGTGCTTGAAGCATCTTCATACCGCTAAAAAGCCTTTCACAGATGATATTTTGTCAAAAAAAGGAAAGAAAATAAGAGTTGTACCAAATAAATATACAAGAATTTGCACATGTTAACTCATGCAAAAAATACCTAATTAGATAAACACAAAAAATTTAAATATGTGTGTCCTTGCCTTGAAAACACTCTTTAGTTCTCCATTTCCCATGCCTTATCATAAACCAAAGCTGGAAAGATGTCTTTCTAGTTTGAATTCCAGTTTTATATGAGAACGCTGAAGAATTTGTCACTAACTGGCATAAATGTATTTTTATGCATAGACTTTCCATCTTCCATTTGTGAGGAGAAAATGTGTAGAAATAGGCTACAGGAAACAGAAAGCAGGTTAACACAGGAAGTAATTATTGAACAGGAAGGGTCAGAGGAAATGGGTTGCTTTGCTTTCCATGATGTTCCTTCTGATTTAGGCAACATAGAAAGCAAAGAAACAGATTAGTAATGGGACAGCTATTGTTCATATAAGGTAGGTGTTAAATGTTGCTTATATCATATTTATTTTTAAAAACAAAGTTAATCATGTTTTGGATATGTTTTTTGAATAAATACTTTTAAAAATTTATATATTCTGGATTTTTAAAAATTAAAGAAAAATTCCGTTAAAAAGTAAGATTTTAAGCCCTAGGTGTACCTGCATTTTACCAATAATCATAAAAGAAATGAAAAGTTCTTAACTGTGGCAATACTTTTAATACAAAACCTATGTTAACTGACCAAGTTACACTCAGAAAATTAAATGGTAAAAATGAGTCTTAATCACTAGAGAAATAGTTTTGGGATTAGAAGATACTTAAAAACTATGTACTTTAACTTTTTACATTTCCAGGTAATATTTGAATAGTCTTCCTTGTTGACTATCCTCAAACAATCTGTTGTATTTCTGTCAAGATTGTACAATTCACTCTCCCTCTTCTCCTGGTAGGAGTTGAAGATTGTGAAGTACAGTGTTTTTTTTTTTCCATTAGATGATCACTTTCACCTGCAGGTTGGCAAGGTTTTCACATACCTGTTCTGTTGTGTGACCACCCTCAGACATGGCGGTCTCTTTAATGCGAGGGCAGGGCTCCTCACTGGTGGCAGGGTGCAACCTGTGCAGTGGCGCTCAGGTATAACGCCCTGTGCCTCAGGGTAATTCTGATGCTACCATGCACAGAGGGGCAGGGGGAGTTCTGAAGTGGAGTCAAATAGCTTCAGGTAAGCAGATGAGTCCCAAACCTAGAAGTGGGGTGACATTGGACAAATTTCTTAAGCTTATCAAGCAAGGCTTGGTTTCTTATCTGCAAAATGAAGGCAATAGAATACACCTCAAAAAGGTGTTGGCAAATGAAATGAAGTAAGTATTATGGCTAGCACAAGGCTGATATATCTCTACTGGCTGCAAAACCAGGAAATGTGATGTCTTATTCCCTATACACTGCTGTGGCAAAATATTGCAAACTGGATAACTTGTAAGGAGCATACACTTATTTTCTCACAGTCCAAGGGCTCACAGATCCCAAGTCTGCCCATCTCTTCTTTCGAGACAACGGTTGGTTTCTTTTTACTCTGGAGGATGGCACATTGTATCCTCATGTGACAGAAGGCAGAAGGGCAGGAAGGGCCTATCGTGTTCCTTTTAGACTTTTAAAACGGAGCTAATCCCTTTTGTGGGGGCTTCTTTCTTATGACTTTGTCACTTGCTAAAGGCCCTACCTCTGTATGTGCCACACTGAGGTTTAAAAATCCAACATGAATTTTGGAGGCCTGCAAGCATACATCATACCTTTAGGCAGATAGCATCAATGTTTTCCTATAGTGATCTCAGCGTGTTTCTAAAACCTTGGGAATTATGGGACAAGGCAATTGCCTCACAATTTCTTTCCTGCGCCACATCTCTGTATTTCCAAATGGTGCCAAAAGAAATTTCCAGCCATCATTTGGTAACTAGAAATTCTCTTCTCAGCCCTCTTTTAAAAAATGGGCTGGACTCAAGTCTTGTGTGAAAGAATTAATTTATATCTGGACATATATACCCATCTTTTGAATTCGGACTTTGTTTTAGTTACTTTCTCATTGCTGTGACTTAAGATATCCACAAATTAGGGGAGGGAAAGTTTATTTTAGCTCACAGTTTCAGAAGGTCACAGTCACTCAGGAAGTACGTGGCAGGGGCAGAGGTTGAGGCATCTCATCATGATATTGCTAACAGCAAACCAAGTCAATGCAAGTCAAGTTTAATCTCATAAGGAAGACAGGAAGGGCCAGCTTATGTGTCCTTTCAGGCCCATTCCAGTGATCTGCCCCTGGTCCAGCCTCAGTGTTCTGCCTCTTCGCAGAGTGGAAGGTGAGGTCCGTCCCTGACACAGGCCTGTAATTTAATCTGAGGCCTACAATCCATCGTCTACACCAGGCCTCAATATCCCCAAAGCAGATAGTTCCATAGACAATTCATAACATCCAAATATGTGATACTTCTGGGAGGACACTCCAGACCCAAACCACAATAAGCTTGTGTCTTCAAAACATCTCATTAAAATGTAATTAATTGTTTCTGTAAAGTTAACATTAACCTCACTGGTTGGCTACGTAATTTTCAGGTTTTCTCATAACATATAATCAAAGTTACAAAGATGTTAAAACAAAGAGGTTGCATGAAGACAAGAAAAATCTAAAGACAAAGAATAATGTGGGCAGAATGAAGGAAACAGGGTGGCATAGGGGAAAGAAAGACCCGGAGTGAACGGCGCAGAGAGGAGGAAAGTGGGGCTCCCAGAAACCATCTCATTTGCTTGCTGCCAGTCCAGTGAGCGCTCTCAACCGAATGTAACAGCAAGGACAGCTGAGTTTGAAGTATGCATGTGTGTGCTTTCCTGTGTGTGTGTGTGTGTGTGTGTGTGTGTGTGATGGGACAGGGGAAGAAAGGGAAGGAGAGACAGAAAAAGAAGAGTATCTCTCCTTACCTCCCTCTCCCTCTCTAGTCTGATGCTATATTAAACTGGACAAGGACAATAAAAGATTTATAGAACTCTTAATTTTTTTTCACATTTGCTTTGTCTCAGCTTGTCTCTCGCAAGATTATATTGAGAATCACCAGAGGAAAAACAGTGATTGTCCCACAGGGATGAAGGTGACTTTATGCTACTGCAATTAGGATAGAACCTGGTTCCTGTGCTGCCATGTGGTGTTTTTAAGGTTCAAATGAAGAGAGGTGGTTTTGCACAACTTCCGATGAAAGCATTTATACTTTTTTTTTTTTAAATAAGGGATAAGGCCAATACATTTTCTACTGTTCAGAGTCATATTTTGTTCCTTGAATTATTCTGGAAGACAGACAAGCCTGTGCCCTAAGAGTGACATGGTGAAATATTTATGCTGTCCCTGGATTTGATTATGAACATGCTTTTGCTGTTCTTGCAAGGAGGCTGCTGTGAGCAATTCTGTGTCGGTGGCAGGCCTATGGCTGGCTTCTCGCAAGGTCGCTGTTGTCGGCTGCTGGAGCGCGAAGCTTGTGCTATTTTTTGGGTTGGGCTTTGAATAGGTTTTGCTCGGCGGAGCATTTATTAGGCAGGCGAGAGTTTTTTGGTGATCTGCTCCCACTGCTCAAACTTTCGCCTCTAGCTAGTGTTTAAAGATTCTACAAATCTGTTGCCGCTGGGCTGTTCATGCTTGTTTGTGACTTTCAGAAAGTTTTCCTGCAGTAATGTGTTTTCTCTGGAAATCAATAATAGTAGGTTATTAGATAATGGCACCAAGTGGAAAGCTCTTGGTAAGGTTAAAGCGACATCAGCTAAGCAGCAGGAAGCTAATTACTTCTGTCTTTAGCACCACCCTTTCGCTTGTATGTTGGCACATGTGGCTTGTCTAGCTTTGGGCTTCAGTCATTCTTTTGAGTCAACATTAAATTTCTCAGATTTAAAAATCTTTGGAAACAGAGCTGCTTAAGTTTCAGAATTCTTTAAAATCATATTTTCCATTTGTCTTTCTTTAACTGTTTGAGGAATCTCCCTGGTGGTTTTTGCTTGTTTCTTTGACTTCTTCCTTCATCTTCGGCTCACCTTTTTTTTCCCCCCTGACTTTTTTTTGTTTCCTTGGATCCTGTGTTGTCTTTAGGGCCTCTCATTCCTATCTCGTGTCTTTCCTTACATAGTTTTTAAATGTTGCTAGCAAATTGTTATTTAACTTACTTTTTAAAATTGATTAGTGGCAGCTATAAATTCTACTTATGTTTGTCTGACTGTTTTCTTGGTTACCTAGGTTAGGTCACTTACCCCGCCAATGTTCTGTATTGTTAGACCCCATTTGCCTGTTTTTATAGGAGAGCTTTATAATAAAACTTTGGTCATCTGACAGACTTCTGCATGATTTGAAGAACCAAACATATACAGTGGTATTAATTTCAGCGTGTCTAGTGATACAGACAGCTTTTTAAAGAGAATGTTAGGAAAGCAAGATTGTTTTTCAAGAGAAATTGTCAGGGTGTGCTAATAGAACAGAACATGGTTAAGAGCACTGTGTTCCTATCTCCACACAGAACCTAACTGACACAGTCAGAGCACACCTCTGTGTTTTAGGCGGCTCATTCTATTTTATCATTTTATTTTATTTTTATTTTATTTAAGACAGAGTCTTGGTCTGCAGCCTGAGCTGGTCCCAAACTCCCTAAGTACCCAAGGCTGGCCTGGAACTCACAGCAATTTTTCTGCCTCAACCTCTGAAGTGCTGGGCTTCTAGACATGTGCTACCACGCCTGGTTTATGTGGTACTGGAGAATCAAACCCCAGGCAAGTACTTTAACCATTGGGCTATGCCCAGCTCCCCTTTAGTTGACTCATTTACATAAGGAATTTACTTCTACATATCCTAATAAGTTACTTTTTTGTCATTAGAATTTATATTAATATAAATTTTTTTCATGAATGTCTGCATACTGTGACACAGTTCTGACATTGCTGTACTGTTTTCAGCCTCAGTAGCAGAAATTGCTAGCATAGAACTCAATTTTTCCATGCCAAACTTGCTGGGCTATATTTCCATGTAAGTGGGGTTATGGGTCAGAGGTCATGGATCAGAGGTCATGGGTCAGAGTTCAGGCCACTGAATTTGAGCAGGAAGGATGAAAGTGAAGCCCATGCCTGCCTCTCTCACTCCCACAATGAGCCTTCCCTTCTGGCCAGCAGGGATGCAGCCACTTCCAGACCAAATCCCAGGTATGTTTGGTTCAACAGAAGGGGGTTTGCTCCTTCTCCTGAGCTGGGGAATGACTGTTATGAGTGAGGAAAAAACTGATTTACCGTGTGTGGCTACTGAGATTTGCAACTAACATCATTTTCAGAAAGCAGCGTTTTCAAATATAATTTTAGAAAAATGCAGAATGACTTACTAAATGTAACTAACCTTCAAACAAATAACACACATCAAGTCACTGTCTTTTGTTTAGCATAAATGTGCTGTATACAGTATTCTGAAGACACATACTATTTTTTAATTTACCCAAATTACAAATTATATATTTTATAATATATTTTATTATATATTTTATTTGCTAAATCTGAAATTTTATTTTAAAAGAATACTAGAACTTATTGTTTTCTGTTTCCTCACTGAATTTAAACACATAAAAAAATACTCATTACTCCTCTATTCAGTGCAACAGGAGACATTGCCACCACGTGGGGCCTCGCAGATGCTGTTTCCCAAACATCATCCCACATCAGCAAGTTGCAGGTGTTATTTATTATTAAAACAGAAGTCTCATAGAGCACGCATTCAAAAATCTTGGCTAATATTTAAAAAACTATTTTTTCACCAATCTCATTCTTAGTTGCTAAGAATATTTTGGTTCTACCTACATATCTACCTATGTATCTATCTTCTATTTGTGCTTTATGCACAATTTACTGCATTTTTATACAGTTATCTGTAATATTGATATTATCTTACCTATATCCTGCTTTATTTTGATAACATTATTCCTATTATTATGGACCTAGAATAGTGCCCATCTTTCACATCAATATATACTAATTAAAGTGGGCAGTTTTTCAGAACGCTGTGAGTTGCTCCTCTTCCTGCCTCTCACCCTACTGCGCCAGGTGAACATCCACACGCATATGTATGGCCTCACAAGCAGCTTCAGGGCAGTCACCCCATTATTACCATCAAGTGAGGGATTTAAAAAGAAAACAGAAAGTGCAGATGGACGGACATAGCCCTCAGGTCACCCTCTTCGGTGGACAAACAGGTCCTGCTTGGCAACACGGCGGCAAAAGTGGAATGCTGGCAGTTATTACGCGTGAGTAAAGGGGGTTGGACTCCGGGTGGGAGTCCACACCCTTCTCAGGTCCACAGAGCCCTTGTCCTCAGGTTGGAGTATCGCGGTGTGTGCCTGGGACCGAGGTGAGGGTGGCTGGGGACAGCCGTGGGCTGGGTGTCAGAGGGCGCGTGGAGAAGCCCCCGCTAGCTGTGAGACGGAGGCCAGTGTCTGTGTCTTTGAGCCCCATTTTCCTTTTTTTTCCCTAAAGAAAGGAATGTTCATTTTTATACAGTTTCCCTACTCTGAACAATTTGCATCTCTCTTGCTCAGATGTCTTTGAGAAAAAGTCCAGGAGGGGTTCACCTTGGTAGCTGCGTCATGCCTCCTTCACCCCTGAGGTGTGGGTGACGTCGTGGTGATCACAACCACAGATAGCGCGGACTTGAGACTCCGGTCCATTCGTAGTGCGGTTCTGTGGGAGGGACCCAGGCCTCCGCAGGCTCAGTGGGCACACTCACCCTCAACTTCAGTCTCAGCCTGAAACAATATTTTAGATACTGAAAGTGTTGATGTCTGAAGAAAGAATGAAAGAAAATTTAACCACTAAGAAAGGCTCTTACATTGTGAAACACACTAGGAAATTAAGATGAAATCACTGGCATCTAAAAAGAAAAGTTCTAGCTAACTGTGACATTCATTTAGGGGTCACTATCTCTCTGTGGTGTCAGATGGTGTAGCAACAAAATTGGCTTTAAATTACCATATCTTACCATTGTTATGTTCATTTTTGACTCATTTGTTTTCATCTAAAATGTCATAATTCAGAGTAATTCCTTTTTTTAAGTTTCCCCTTCTCTGGTGTGGTCTGCATCTGCACTGGCCCTTTCCTAAGCTGGGGCCAGTGATGCACTGGAGTCTCATTGGCCAGCCTGTTAGTTGATTTGAGGAAGGTGTATGTGTTTCTGTGTGGAGACTGTCATGGTTCGGATCTGGAACGTTGCTCCAAAGCCCCTCACACCTGGATGCTGAAGACCATCATTGGATGTCCTGTGCTGTGAGGAGGCAGGGCGGCTGGGAACGGCAGGATTTCCTTTGCTGTAAGGAGAGACCATATGTCACAGCAACACAAGAAAAATGACCAGGGCTCGAAAAAAGCTGGGACAAGAGTACACCCTTCCAGGTCACACTCTCCTGATCCACCACACCCTCAATGACCCGCCCCTCCCAGCCAGCCTGCATTCTTGGTGTCTCATATTAGAGAAGCTATGCAACATTTAACATCCGGCGTTTGGCTCACTTCACTAAGCATGGTGGTCTCAAGTTGCATCTGTCCACCTATAAACATCTCCAGTTGATAACAGCTTTCTGGACCCTGGCAGATGGCCAGCTGATGAAGACAGCCCTGTCCCCAGCGGGGACCTGTCTCCCTTCCGTTGCTCTCCCAGGTGACTTTCACGTGACTCTGCCTTGCCCTCTTCTGAGCGTTCCCTGACCCACACGCCAGCTACACAGTCCAGTCCCTGACTCTCATGCTGGTTAATCTACCAACACAGTATAAAAATTTTGTTTGCCCCATAACCAGACCTTTTTTGCCCTCTTACTCCCCCACCCCCTTTTTTAAATCCCCTCTGGCTCTTTTTTCTTTTTACTCCTTTGTTCCTTTTGTTACCCTCCTTCCCCCTCTCTGGCCCTTTGTCCCCTTCCCCCTGTATCCCTTAGGCCTTATACCTGCCCCTGTCCCTGGACCTGCTACCCAGGTGTAGAGTCATGGGGCATTGAACTCTCACTCCAAATCCTCTTGCCGCTGGTCGTGTGTTTTGTCTGCTGGGGTCTTTCTTTGACCCGACACTGAGACTTCCTGAGACAGTGAGCTAAAGATAAACTTTCCCTCTCTTAAATTGTAGGTGTTGGTTATTGTGTGCAGCAATGAGAAAGTCACTAAGCGATAGGCATTATAGATACACCTTTATGTAGTGAATACTTTCGTGGTCCAGATGCTCAGGGCAGTCAAGGATTTATTGCCAGGCAGGATGCAAAGGAGCAGAATTCCCTCCTGAGTTTTTGGGCGTGCTTGCCGGCATTGCCTGACCCTGCCTGTGCGCACTGGAGCAGTTACTGACATGTGGGGAGAGTGCGGAGACAGGAAGCTCCTGCCTACAGATCCGCTGTGTCTCTGACACAGTCTTTTCTTAGTGGCTGCTTTACAACTACCCCCTCTCTCTGCCTAGCTTAGCTTTTGATTCACTTCTCTATCTTAGTCTGTGTGACTATAACTGAATGTCACACTCTGGGTAATTTATAAAAAAGAGAAACTTACATCTTACAGTTCTGGAGGCCAGGAAGTCCACGATAGTGGCACCAACAGATTGAGTGTCAGATGAGGTCGAGGATCTGCCTCATTGGGCTCCCAAGATGAGCACTGGATGCTGCATTCTCACAGGTGTGGGAAGCGGAAGCACGCCGAAGGGACGCCTCCCTCTGTCGGGTGTCTTCAGTGGGGGGAAACTGATCCGAGGCACAGACACCCTGCAGCCTGACCATGCTTACTGGCCTTACCTCTGGGCCTTCTCCCGTGGACAGCACCTGAACTCTGCAGGGCATGTACCCAAATTGGCTCAAACTCTAAGTCACATTCAGGACCTGGACCAAAAGAAGGTCTGAAAGACATGATGTTAATATTTTAGGCTCTCAGGGAACTGTTCATTAAGCCAGTACTGTGGGTATTTAGGGCCAGTGACTCTGTTGCAAAGAGCTATTTTCAGCTTTTCAGGTGCTTCACTTGAACCCCTACATGTGTATGTCCTGTACGTTGTATGTCCACCCTTCCCCATGGCACACATTGTCATGTGTCCACTGAGGGATAAAATAAATCACCCCCACCAACAACCACTGCATTAAACTGTGATGCTCATTTTACAAAGTCATTTTGCAGGTCTTAAAACATTAAATAATTATAAAATAAACATTTTTAAAATATAAAAAATAGAATAAATATCATAATATTTACCATACTTTAGAAAATATGAGTACA
This sequence comes from Ctenodactylus gundi, assembly GCA_004027205.1. Classification (NCBI taxonomy): domain Eukaryota; kingdom Metazoa; phylum Chordata; class Mammalia; order Rodentia; family Ctenodactylidae; genus Ctenodactylus; species Ctenodactylus gundi. The sequence continues at coordinate 315,764 of PVKB01001331.1, forward strand.
CATAAAATATAGTTTTGTCATATTTTAAATTCTTGCATTGTGTCTATGATATTGGGCTTGATGAATATTGTGAATATCTATCAATATTTCACATTTTTTCATACTTATAAATTATTATAATCTTTATTATAATCCTGTAATAACTATAAGTATAAGTCATACCTAAAATACTTCATGCTTTTAATCATATTTATAATATTCAAAAATACTGGAAACAAATTGGATTAGAACAATATTGGAATGAAAACAGAAAAAATGCACAATATACCTCTAAATATTACTATAATTTTACTATAATTACTATATAATTTTCACTCTAAATATGGCGATAAAAGAGGACCATTGACATCGCCTCCCCAGTTCTCTTCCAGCCCTGTCCTTCCTCTTGTGGTGCCGAGATGGCCAGTCTCCCCCGGAGCCTCCCACCATTGCCAGACACCCATGCGTGGACCGAGTGCAGGGTTCCTGCCCTGTGACTCCCGTGCTGAACGCTCAGTAGTTCCCACATGCAGAGCTTGGCTGTTTGCTTTAAATGCGCATCTGTGCACGGTTTGGTGGTTTTGGACTGGCTTGCTTAACCTTCCTACACAACATACAGTGTGCCTTAGATATGATGGAGGGCAGATCTACTGCCCCGTAATAGTCACGAATGGAAGTTACATGTTGACAAGGTTGGATGAGGTAAGGACTAATAAACAGCAGAGCTTCACTTTCACTCTTCCTGGCAGCTCACAGATGAAAAGGGCCTTTGAGAGTTTGACTCCCATGAACACCATAGCGAAGATTCTTATGCAAATGATGTTGAATTCTTTGGACTTTTCAGCAAAGGTTATGACCTTATAATAGGAACAACAGAGTGAGCTGTTACAGGCGACTTCAGTTGCTTAGTGATAGACATGACTCCTTGGACACATCTGGGAATGCCTCTGAGGAAAAGCCACAGCACAGGCAGCCGCACACTTGTGACTAACATGGGAGCCATCAGTGGCTGGCTATGTGGGATATGTGGAACTAATGTCACCAGAGACTCTGGACCAATCAGTCCTTGGGCAGAATCCTGCAATCACTAAGCCTATTTGGAAGTAAGTGATTCTATGAACTGTTCCTACTATTCGTGACGGGACCGTATTAATCTCCCTGAGTACTTTAGACTCCCATACATCTCACAGGAATCCAGTGTTAGGCCATATTTATTTATTATTATATTTTAATTTAAGAACAATGTTTGTTTCTTTAAACTTGTCACAACAACAAATGATCATTCTGCAGAACTATCCAATAATTCTTTCCCAAGTAACTGTTCGTCTCTACATGATTTAAGACTCAATGACACTATCCTAACAGTAGTAAAATGGAGCCGGACATGGTGGCACGGGCCTGTAATCCTGTTGCGTCAGGAGGCTGAGGCAAGAGGACTGCAAGTCTGAGCCCATCCTGGGCAACTTAGTGACTTGATGAGACCCTGCCTCAAAATAAAAAAAATCAAATGGCTTAGAGTTGAAGCTCAACCTCAAAGTTCTGGGTTTGATTCCCCAATAAAATACAATTTACATTTTCATCAAGAAAACTTCCTCTAAATTTATTAGCCAAATTAGTTATATTTAATACAGTGTATGCATCAATGTAATTTTTGTTGGTGATAAGAACATGACATGAAATTTTTCTTTTAAGCTAGTGTCATTTACTTTCTCTGTCTTTAAAAAAATATCCGTCAATAAGGTCTACTGTTTAGTAGACATTTATTTTACATCATTGCTTTGTTTTCCTTCTGGAACTTGGGTTTCCCTTTTAATCCCATGGAATTTTATCATAATTTACTATATGTATCAATTCAAAGATGACCTCTTAATTCACCAGGGTCTATGCAAATATATATGTATAAATTTTAAATTTTCCTAGTGACTGGATCTAAAGTTAAAAACAAAAGGAACAAGCTCTTTTGGACTGAGTTATTGTTATAATTTTATTATTGACAGTCAAACAAGCATTACACATTTTATTTACACATTATACATTTTATGTAATAGAAAAAAATCTCCAGGGTCTGATCTCTCGGAAGTGTTGCCTCTCAGTGACTTGTTTGTATAAGGTAAATCCTGGCTTCCCGGTGGCGGCGCTGTGCAGCCCTGAGAGCATTCTCGGCGCTCTCTCCCCACTTTAACTAGCCCTGATTTGCACAGTCTTGTACTGAATAAATCCATCTATTTCACGAAGCCCTTACTTGAGGCATGTTGACAGAATTCACGGAATGCCGGAACTTCGTGATGACTACATTTGTCACCAGATCCTAACGCCTCACACTCTGCAGGTTCCCGTGTCATGCCCCGGGAGATTCCAGCGGTAAATACTCCCGTGCTGTGCCTTACTTTATTGCCACCTCATCAAGTCTTCTCGTGACTTTATATCATCGGGCGCGTTTCCCTCAGCACTGAACTCCTCCGCTACACCCAAGTGTGATTTTAAGTCTTTCTTTTCACTTAGGTGGGGAAACGTTCTGCCATCTAGGGACAGAATCGCTGTCAGTTGACTGGGGCAGGACTGTAAATATCACCCCATAATTTCAAATGAGAAGGATGAAATTAGAGCCACTTTCCATTCGGTGCTCCCCTTGGGGCATTTTAGGCAATATTGTGATGTTGATTTTTAGCAGCCCCCAGAATTCTATTCCTGACCCTTGCTCTGTGGTCATAGACACGGCCTCTCCTTAGAGCTCATTGTATAACTCTTCAAGCAAGTCTGTGATTCAGAACACGTGGGTGTGCTCGTACCACATTGTGATGTGGTTTTCATCTAAGAGTCGCTGCTGTGCCACTCCTCCCTACCTTAGAGCTCATGGCCCCCAAACTGATGACAGCTTCATGCTGGATGCGAGGCCGGGCTCCTAGTGGTGCCCGCTTTCTTCTACAGAAACGAGGCTGTGACTGATGATTGTTGGTTTTGTAAGGGATGCATTAGTCCTTATCAGTCAGCATTTTGTTATAACTGAGATATCCACTTGTCAAATTCAGGAAATTAACCAAGAATTGCGATGGAAGGATCGAATGAATACGGAACCCTCTGTCACCATTTCAGCTTGATGTAGTGTAATTGTGGGCTATTAAAACTGCAATTAAATTCTGTCTTCTCAGACCCCTTGGGTTTTGGGTTTTGGATATGTTAATAAAAATAACTGATTCCTGGAATGGAGGGAAGTAGCGGAGGTCCTGGAAGTTCAAATTCCTGAACACGATAGTTCACAGTGTAAGTCACTTTGTCAGAGTTGGATCGTTTCTCAGTTGTGAGGGACTTCTCATGGCAAGCTAGGACATTCCCAAAGCACAGCACCTCTCCCTCCTGTAGTGGTGAGGCGTCCATGTAGCTGGTCTTCCTTTCCATGGGTAGAGAACCAAGATCTGGTACCATGCTTTTACTCTTGCTAAATTTTGTAATTGTTTAGTTTAGTTAGCAAAAAAATTTTTTTTCGGGAGCTACAAAATACTAGGCAAAATCCCAGATATGGTAAAGATTTAAAAAAATTTTAAATACAGTTTCTAGGTCCTTGGAGGTTGTTACAACTTAGTGTAAGAGGCAGTCTATAAAACATGGAAAAATTGAATAGTGTCCAAGTTAACTGCAACATGACTCAGTTACAGAAGGAATGGGGCATGGTAACTTTTTCATTAATTTCCAGATGGACGATACTGGCCATCATGGCTTTGAGCCTCTTTTAGTTTAGATAAACAACTAACAGTTAAACGGGCTGGGTTAATCATTGTACATGTCCGCTATTTTTTGATGTGTATTACAGAGCCAGAGTAGACAAGACCACAGGTTAAGGAATGACATGCCTGTCTTTTCTGGATGCCATAATTGATGTTGTGTTAAGGATAACAACAAGGAGACTCCAGGCTTGCCAAGTCTCCAGACCTAGCTCCACAATCCCTGTGACCACAAACTCTGACAGTTGCACACACACACACACACACACACACACACACACACACACACACACACACACACACCGAACAACTGAAGAAAACTCCTTAGAATCCAAACTCATTTTTGAGCTCTCTGGCTGTGATTCTTTTGACAGTTGGGTCTCTGAGAGTTTCTAGACATCACATCTCAGCAAGGCACTGTGTGTTCATGGTTTTTCTTTGAGTGAAGGTTTCATACACTGACAATTAGGAAGTGCCGTTCACTTCTAGAGGCTTTTAGCTATTTAAAATGGAAAGCCTTTAAGGTCATGCTTGTGTGACACAGAAATTCACAGGGCTTGTAAATTTCAAATAGTAGTTGGATTTTCTTTTTTTCATATGTCCAAGAACTGCAACTGGAGCTTTCCAAAATATGATTTTACACACACACACACACACACACACACACACACACACACACACACACAGGTATGTTTGTAATAGTACCCAATTGCTAGTGAAAAAATTATCATGGTGATTAACATTTCAGTATGAAAACTGGGCTTCAGTACTTTTGATAACAAATCCACTATTTTAATTAGGAAACACCTTTGCAGAAACAGACAGCAAGACTTATAAAGTGCTTTTGCAGTAAGACACTGTCAAAGGTAACCAGGAAAGATAACACAATATTGTAGCCATCATGTTAATTAAAATGTCAAGTATCTTAGCACAAGTATCTAGGAAAGCCTTTTGTGAGGACGTGTGTGTGTGTGTGTGTGTGTGTGTGTGTGTGTGTGTGTGTGTTTTGCTAGGGTTGAAGGGGCCAGTTATAGCTTCCTGAAAATAAGCATCCTTGTGACCTCTGTATTTATACCCAGGGATTTCTCTGTCACCAACTCCAAGGCACAGAAAGGGGAGAGCATCTGCTCTCTCCAAGTGCAGCAGCTGGTAGCCAGGAGAAGCTGGCAGTGGGGACCAAGGTTTGCCCAGGTACCACCAGGGTATTGCATAGCTGTCCATCCTACGCTAGTGAAGCTGGTCTCCCCGACAGAGTTCCTGCAGTGTCCTTGGGACTACAATCGGTGCAGCTGGTACAAATCTGAAAGCGGACCCACCCAGACTCAGTTGCGTTTGCTTTTTGTAGGGTGCTTTACTGCTTTCCAAATGGTATGAAATTTCCCCTCCCACAAACACGGTCTTATTTTAGTTTTTCTTTCTCATTTCCCCTTTCTCTTATTTCTTTCGTTCTCCTGTTGTGTTTCCTCTGTTACTTACTCCTGGTAAAAGTCATGAAGAAAGTGAAGGGCAGAGAAAGTCCTTCCTGTTCCATTTTGGCCTCTGAAAAGGACGTCCGCGCCTGATGGTGTAATTTTATGAGGTTGAGTCTACGTTTAATTTCTGGGAAATTAACTATCACAATATAATGTTTCTTTTGAAAAATCATTCATGACATGTGGACTCAAGAGAAAAGGAAATGGAAACTGGTGAAGGGGAGGAGGGTGGAAACCGTCTCTTGCCCTAGGCGTCTTTCAGCTTGTTATCCAATTTCGGTTCATTGAGTAACTAAAAAAAATAAACACTTGTGTGTTTCACTTGGCCTCAGAGGTGGTCTCTTATAATACTGAAGTGCCAGGCTTTGTATTTTCTGTTTCCTATTTTTAAAAAAATTATATTTGGGCTTCAGATGGCAGATGATTTGGGCACCACATGTTTCTTCATGTATTTTGTTTTCTTGTTGTTGATTTTTAGGTGGTTACGCTATTGTATACCCACAGTCTTCATCAGTTCTTATTTTGACCTTCTCTGGTTTGTGCGTGAGGACCATTGTGGACATCCTGTTTCACTGCTGCAAGAAGCATGCGGCAAATGTCCTCCCGACCTTAATGCAGTCCTTGAGAGAAACTGCCCAATTATTTCCTAACCTGCATTCAAAGTTTGGAAGAAGCTGCTCAATGCAACATTCTGGCTCTGTCTGTTTCTGGACATTTCCCAAGGAAAGTTTTCATCTGGTAGCAGAAGGAAAGGTCATCAGAGAGTGGCCCAGATGGCACCCACTGAATCAGGCATTAGGTATTTTCAATTCTATAGTACAAAGTACATATTCCACAAGTCTCTGACTTTCTATGTCTATCGGTGCCTCCCTAGGTCAGGCTGATGCATCTTGGGATTAATATACAAGCTCTCAAACTGCTCTACCATTTCCATTCTCCTGTCACATCCACCCCCCACACTGTAGGCGACTCGACCTTTCTATATTACTAATATAATTACATATCTTCAGGAAAGGATAGCAATACTTTCTCACTATGCTCAACTCTCTCTCTCTCTCTCTCTCTCTCTCTCTCTCTCTTTCTCTCTCTCTGCTTGAAGGATTGAACCCATTGCCTTTACACTAAACTATAGCCCCCAACTTTTTTTTTTTTTTTGAAACAGTTTCTCAGTGTATCTCTTAGTTGTCCAGACTGGGCTCGAACTCATGAACTTCCTCCCTCAGCCTCTCAGGGTGCTGGGATTATAGGCTGTACCACAACACTAGACTGCAAACTCCCTTTAGATCTAAAACATCTCCCTGGTTCTGCTGCATAGATTCTGACTTTCCATGTCAGCCCTCACCTTCCCGGCACTGGAGACTTCCACAAGGTGGGTTCTCCCCTGCCACTCCCATTGCCGTCACCACTACCCTAACTGCTGCATAACTCCCGTCTTCACTGACAGAACGGTCACAAAGCAGGAGTGTCATCTACTGTCTCAGTTACTTTTCTGTTGCTGTGACTCAATACCCGACATCCACAAATTTAGGAAAGGAAAGGTTTATTTTAGCTCACAGTTTCAGAAGGTCACAGTCTACTCAAGGGTGGCCAGCAGCCATGGAAGTACATGGCAGACACAGAGGTGGAGGCAGCTTCTCACAACATCACACACAGGAAGGCAAGTCAAGGCAAGTTGAGACCAGTCCAAGTCCTAGTCCTAGTACTCCAGGAAGGCAGGATGCAGTTTATACATCCTTCCAGGTCTCAGTGATTAGCCCCTCCTAGATTCAGATGTGGAAGGTGTGGCCTAATCCTAACTTACACGCCTGTAATCCACCCCTCCAGACTAGGCTCCAATCCACCAACAGCACACAGTTCCATAGACCATCCATAACATTTACATACAGGAGACTTTTGGGGGACATTCCAGAGCCAAACCACGACATCTACACAGTCTCCCTTGGTTTCACGGCCCCTCACCATGACAGTGACCCAGGAAAACAGTGACATAAATGTTTTCCAATTAACGAATGAGAAAACATGAGACATGCCCATCACGATTTGCCAGCAGAAAGGACTATCAGCTGTGTGAGAGGCAAGTTGTTCTTAAAATGAAGCAAAACTTGCTAACTAAACAGTGATCGCTGATATCCAGATTCAAACTGAAACAGGATCAGAAGCAAAAAGCCCCCTGGAAACACCTTTCTTCCTGAAGGCCGTGGCCAAGGGACACCCGGAGGGAGAGCGAGGCGTGTGTGGCCGCAGGGTGGGCCCTTGACCATGCCTAGAGCAGATCCTGCTTCCACGGCCACCTTTCTGCCAGCCTCCTCACACTGAGCCACAGTGCTCTGCATGTTATGTCCCGCCAGCTAGGAGTGTGTTAACGTCTGTGGTGACCCATGAGTGGGAGGACGTCATGACGGGACAGAGGGCCCAAGCAGTGTACTGGTGCCATTGTGTAAGGAAGAGAAAAGCTCCTGTCCACTGTGCAGTGGCACCAGAGTCTGGAAGTAGCACAGACAAAGGCACTTCTGTTAACGATTACCCTGTGGAATTTTGCACTAAATTCCCGAAGTCTTTTCTTTTGAACATTATGTTATTTGGGTGAAAAACTGTTCACCTTCCACACAACTCCCATGATATCAGAAGGGAATTCACAGCTTATTTCATCATTTACTGCCCCAAGAACCCCAACATTTCCAGTCCATCCTAAAGGCAGTAGTTGTTCAAATCTTTTAACCATTTCAGTTGTCCTCAATAATCCAAATCCTGTTAATTCAACTAAAATACCATATTTGGCATTTCACTCCTTGACAAGCCAGAGCCTAACATTTTGAGTTTGAGAAGGCAGAATATCTCCATATTTCACTTTTAGTGTAAGTTTGAACACATAGACTAATTATTCCTTGTTTGCGTTAACTCATTCATTCAACTTACGCGTGCCGTTACTGCTAAATTACGATGAATCTGTGAAGTTACTATTTAACTAACCCTATGATTTAAACACTTATCTGACTTTTGGTTTAGCGGAAAATACATGAGGTCAAGAATACACACAGTTTTTTTTTTCTATACTCATTGTTTAAAAACTTTCCTATTTTTTAAGATCTCAAATTACGGACAAAGAAGTCAACTTGGTTCAAAGCTCTAGTTCCATTGAACTTAAGTTTCTATAGTAATCACTTATCCATTTCAGTTATTTGTAAATTAGCATTTAACATAATAAAGTGCATTAAATATTCCCACCAGCCTACTAGATGCCTGTCAGCTGTATGTCACCAGAGGCATCATTGCGAAATCCACATATTCTGCATGAGGACTCTTACGTCATGAGATTGTCCAAGCTGTTGAGACACCTAAGAGACAGGCAGACACAGCTAAGGGACAGGGCTTTCATGGAGGTGGTTGGACTTTGAAGGTGAAAAGGAGAGTTGAGTATCTGTAGAGGTAAAAGGTCCTACAGGGGAAAAGTGTTTCAAATGAATGCAAAGTAAAGTAGGGGAAAAGTGGAAGGCTGGATAAGAGATAATTCAAAGTAGTTAGACAGAAGTAATAAGTTCTTGTGCTCAACAGCACAAGGGGGTGAGTATAATTCACAACAACCCACTATATATTCTATGACTAACCTAAAGACAGGGGTTGGAAGGCCCTAAAGACAGTATAATGATGATGAGATAGAAATATTAGTTGCCTTTATTTGATCAGTACATATTGTATACATCTCTTGAAATATAACATTGAGCCCCATAAGTATGCACAAATATATGTGTTGATCAAAATTTTTTAAATGTTTCAATGAGTTGAATGAGTTATTCAGATTTGATCATCATGTATCAAAGACATGTGTTCAATTCTCACTCTGTGCCCCATAAACCTGAGTAATAAAATAATAATTATTTAAAAACAGAATATTAAAAATTATGTATTACAAAGACATAGCTTGGAGCCAGACAGATAAATTTTCCAGGCTACAGTTATTCCAAAAGTAACTGAGCTTTGTGGAGAAATGCTGAACACTGGGCAACATATTTCAGGTTAATGTATTAAAATTACAGCTTTGATCTATTTTTGACTATCAAAAACCTAATAATAACAACTAGTATTAGTCCTTGAAGCCTGCTGGGCACAGTTGCATTACTTTCTTTTATCCTTAGAACAACCCAGAGGACAATATTAACCATGTTTTATCGAAAGAAAAGCTGAGAATTGTAGAGGTTGATAAATTTTTGCACAACTAAACCTAAGAACTCAAGTGTGTTTATATGGTGAAATTAAACTCTTACACGTAATGCCACACTCTGATCTTACTAGCTTACTCTCTTAATAAATATGTATGTGCATCTATTCTGAAATAGGTGCAGATTTAGAAATATTTTTAACAAAGAACAGTACTAAATATTTATGATGTGGAAGATATTTGGCTCTGTTGAATATTTTTAATGCAAAAGTGATTATAATAGTAAAACACTGGCTAATTGACCCCAATCATACTGTCTGTATGATTTTTGGTTCGTTCTAGGTAATTGTCAGCCCTGTAAGTTTACCATCTGTTCTGTGTCTTGGACCTTACTCTGGTGTCGCCAGCAGCAAAAAGGTCTCTGCCCACATGGGAGCATGAGGTGTGAAGTGCAGTGACCTTGGGCTGTGAGGTGTGACATGAGAGGGAAGGCACCCCCATTCAGATGCCTTGGCAGAGGCCCCGGCCTGCCAGCTGGGCTTCCTGGGGAGCAGGGGGGAGCCCGCAGCTCCCAGGAGCAGGCTAGGGAGGGTGGAGGGGCAAGCCGGAGGTACCAAGTGAGAGAAGGCAGCATGTTCTAGGAAAGAAAGGAGCAACTGGCAGGACCGCCGAGTGCTGGAGGCTCGAAAAGACCCAGAGAGAGCCTGGCGACAGCCGGTCCACAGAAATAAGGAGACTGGACGAGTGGCCCTGAAATTCCTTTGTTCATTTATTCTTAAAGGAATTGTGAAAGATTGTGGAACCCTGACTGAGCCTGGATGATTGTAGGTAGCAGGGGCTCATACCCCGATAATCTTGTTTCTCGAGACAAGACCGGCAGTGCAAGGCTGCTCCCTCTTATCCCAGACCCAGGATGGCCTGCAACTCACCTCCCCTTTGTCCTTTGGTACAAACAGAGGGGGAGGTGTGGGACCCTGCCTAGGCCTGGGATGATTGTAGGTAGCAGGGGCTCATACCCCAATAATCTTGATGCTTGAGACGAGACCGGCAGGCGTGCGGCCACTCTCTCTTATCCCAGACCTAGGATGGACCACAGCTCAGGTTTCATTATACCCAAATTCTTAATTTTCCCCTGCTTCCGGACCCTTACCAGAAATCACATGGTCAGGTTTCAAAAGACCTGCCATGCAAATTAGTCTATTTTCAGACTCTAAAATCCCCCCAATCAGTGAAGGAGCTTTGCCCTGTTACCTGGTGGACCCACCTCCCTTAAACTGCTTATAAGCCTGGCCCTCACCTCTAATAAATGAGCTGTTAACACTGATTCATCCTCCTGGATATGATTCTGTTGTACTCATGCTGCTGGAGACCCTGTTCCCCCAGACATCGCTGGTTTCTGATTGCCGGTGGCCAGTGGTGGCCATGGACACCCAGATCCCTACAAAATATGGCATGGTCATGCACACTTTTAAAATTGTAAGTTCATACGGTTTGGGTTTTTTTGCTTATCAATTTTTAAAAATACCAACTGATGGTTTAATGTGACAGACGACGATTTCCTTCACAGTTGCTACACTGTGGTGTTTTCTAGGCTTCTCTGTGCCCACGTTCTTATCTTGGGGTTATATTTACTTCTCCTTAATTGCGCTTGGATGTGTAAATGTTACTTTCAGTATCTATTTTTGAGCCACAGAATTCTGACTGCGTGTGTGAGTGTAGCTTGAGAAGCTGAGGATGTTTGCACTGCGTATCTGTCATAGCCTTAGTGTCTCGGGACTGCCTACCATGGCCATGATGTTGCTAGGCTCCATCCACCATCACAATAACCATATTTAAATTTAAAAATCACAACTAGATTTGTAAGAATCCTGTCATAAATTGAGGACTAATCATGGGGACTTTCACATTGTTAGATTACACACATGCTGTTCAATGATGTCCATATGAGGCTGGCATTTCACCTGGTTCAGGGAAGCCCCTGGTGTGTGAAAGCCAGTGCTGCTACTGTCATGGTGCTATAACTGTGCCTCACAGTCTAGCCAGGTCCTTGTTGAATGATTATGTGTTTTTCCAACAGTTAGTAGTCTCTGTCTTCTCCTCATTATTTATTTTTTCCCAAAATAATTATCAAACTTTTCTATTTGAATTTGTTTTGTTCTTCAAGTTTCCCCTCATAGAGGGGTCCATGCCACTCCAGTGTGAGCTGCTAAGCAGGTGTCATATGGAAGGTCTCGTCGGTGCTTGCCCAGCCTGCATTCACTGCTCCATTTGAGGATCCACGTTGCTTTCACACAGCAGTGGCATGTCCTGCAGGAACTTAGATACAGAGCTGTGCATCCAGATGGGGGGTCATGGTGGTATTTAAAGGCAAGGATTTGCAGGATATTGAACTTGCAAGCTATCAGCTATGATCCAATTACCCATGTGGGAGACAGTTCTGATGATAAGATTGTCTACTTTATTAATTAAAATATTAATTTTTCTTCATGGTCCAATGAACCAGGCTTGTATCTGAACATGTCGAACTGTATACAAACTAGTAACATGTAACAAAATTAGTAATATCATCATAATAGTATGAAATTCAAGTAGTTTAATCTAGAATACTGTACTAATTACTTATATTTTAAATTTTAAATAGTTTGCTTTCAAATTTCAATATAAAATGTTGCCACTTATACCTTAAATTTTAAATATGGTTCACTTTCAAAGCAAAACATTAGCTTTTTTACAGTTTAATTATAAAATACTACAGTTTTTAAAAATTGATTTTTCAAGTATGATGTGCTTTAATATTATTTTCATCCTATTTACACAGGGCTCACACAATGAACTAAAAACACTACAATTAATTACGTTCCAGGATAAGTTTGAAGTAATCAATATGAATGATGTTATTGATGTTCTCTGAGGACAGACATACATGGACACACTTCTGTTGGAACTTCAAAGATCACTAGTTGAGGACCTCTCACCTGTACCTGAAACAATGTATCTCAAATAATGTATCATGTATGCATCTAATATACATACAGTAAACAGGTTCATTTTGTGTCATAAATTTAAATTAAATTACTAATAGGCAAAATTGAAGACTACTGTGTTAGGTCAAGAGGACATCTGTGGTGTTAATATCTAGAATATCCAAGGGAATCAAGAAACTTCTATATAAATCAAGTAATCCTATTACAAAATGGGAAAATAGTCTCAACAGGCATTTCTGGAGAGAGGAAGTACAAATGGTCAATGACTGTGAGAATTACTCTTTCTCCAGCCACCATGGAAGTACACATCAAAATTACAATGCGACTCCATGTCACCAGATTACTATGGCAGAAACCAAGAGTAACAGATGCTGAGAAGGATGTGGGGAAAAGGTTCTCTTACGTCTGTTGGGATGTGAATTAGTGGAGCCACTATAAAAAACACTATGAGAGGTCCTCAAGCACCTAAAAGTAGATCTACTGTAAGATTGAGCTAGAGCATGCATGGGTATGTGTGTCCAAAGAAAATGAAGTCAGCATGCCAAGCTTGGAAATGGAACCAGCTTAGGTGTTCACCGACAGGAGAAGGGATGAAGAAAACATGTCCTGTGGCCACTGTAGGGTATTACCCAATCATACAAAAGAACGAAACGATGACACTGCAGCAAAATGGTTGGGGCAGGAGGATGTATGTGACGCAGTGTACACAGCGTGGAACTCAATACATATGGGAACAATCTCCTGCATGTGTGGCAGAAGCAACAACACCGCCTGTGGTTTTTATCCAACGATTCATGAATGAATGAACCTGCAATTATATACAATATTAACAGTATGTCTTTTCCACACATTTCAGCAGCCACTTAAATAAGTACAGAAACCATAAATTAATTTCACTAAGCATTACTTTTCTGTAATGTTAATTTTTGGAAAACAATCAGGAATTAGGTCTGAGAGAAAAAATAAGAATCTAAATTATGACTCAAATATTTCTGTCAGGCTTAGCAAATCTTGCCATGAACTGGTTCCAAGAGAAAAGCTACTTACCAACGTAAAATATTGTAATTGAGCTGTCTTTTTCCTGACAAGCAGGTTTCAGATAGCCTTAATGGTAAGTATATCAAATTTGCACTGTTTTTGTCATCGCTAATCACGTGTAAAATCATCAGCAAGTATGATGAGGCAATTATTGCCCTCTCTGTTGACAAATTTGAAGTAAGATATAAAGAACAAATTATTCCAAGCTTTCCTGTCACTTTGTATGTAGAAAAACAAGAGGTTACCAAAGTGAACTTCTTTTTATAATCCCAAATTTAGCTAAGAATTGGGGATTTATTTGGAATAGAAAAAGTGTAATTATTCCACAAGTTTTCATTATGTTACTGATGGTAACATTTTTATAAATGGAACACAGAGTTTGGCTTTAATTATGTCAATTCTATCAAAGTCCCTTAGCATTTAATTAAAAGTAGTGAACATTCTTTAGAGGTTGGAGGATGTATTTTTAAATACATTTGCATTTGTTAATTACTGCTTATTCATGTAAGCAGTATATATAGAGTAGACCAGTGCAGATATTAATTGCTTTCAAATTTCTAGTGCTCTGCTAACCACATAATTAGTTTTGTGTGTGTATGACAGTAGCTATAATCCCTACAATACTAAATAGAGCAATCTAATAGTATCTCATTTGTGTAAGAAGTTGCTTATTTCTTAAATACATGTTTAAATTGGCCTTATCGCAAAGAAATATCATATAAATTCAAATAACTTGGTTGTAAAATTTGACTTCTGGAAAACTGTCTTCAATATGCAGGTATGATAAATTAAGTAATTTGCCTTTCACTTATTAATTCATAGAATTGCAATTAAGCAGATGTCCTACACCAGGTTCTGGTCAGAGTAGTTTGTGCATGATGGTGGCTAAAGCCTCTTCCTTTTCACAGATGTTCACATTGTAGGGGTGGTAGACAAGAGAAGGGTTGCAAGTGACTCTAGGGGAATAGAAAGTGGAGACAAAGTGAAGCGCTGTGGGTGTGTGAAAAGGAGGCAGATGGCAGTGTGAGACGGAGTATCCCTGAAGCTTCTCTGTGAGAACAAAGACACGAAGGAAGCCAGGGAATTTCCAAGAACCAAGGAAGAGACAGCAAGCCCTGAGCTTGGAGAGTGTCTGGCATGTTCACAGAATCTCCAGAAGTCTGTGGGCCTGGAGCCCAGTGATTTAGAGACATGTGTCTAAAGATGAGGTCAGAGAGGTAACGTAGGTCCTGATCTTGTAGATCCTTGTAAAGACTATGGCTATTACTTAGTGTAAAACTGGGAGTCTTAATAACAGTTTATGGAGAAAAGTCAGATTTCATTAATGTTTACACGAAGCATTGTGGCTGCAATATTGAGAAAGATTACAGAGGTTGGAGTGGAACAGAAAGTCCCCTTAGGCAGGAGTCGTCTCACTCAGGGTGGCTTAGGATCAGAGTCCAGGGGGAGGGGCAGCAACAGACATTCAAGGCAGAGCCAGCAGGGTTTCCTGGGGAGACAAGAGTCAGAATACTCTTACAAATTTGGCCTAAGAAATTACAAGGATGAATATTATCCCTCTCATTGAGATAGAAATGTCTGTAGGCAGAACTCTTCCAGGTAGATATACAAGACACCAGTTTTGAATGTGCTGAGTTTGACATTCAAGTGATGATACTAGCAGGCATGAGCCTAGACTTTGTAAAGCCACGTGGAGTAGAGATAAACATCTGGGAGGTGTTGGCATAAAGAGGGCATTTGAAAATCACATTCTAAGTCAAGTTGTGACCGTCACCCAGCAGTAGCAGTGGCACATAATTCAAGGTGGCGGAGCTTTACATTTTTGCACTTTACATGACTAGGTGACCGGACAAAGGAGGAAAGGGAAAGGAGGGATAAAGGTAATGACGTTGTGATAAACCTGGCCCTGAGCCAGTGCCTTAGATCTTGTTGGGTCTGATTGTGTATCCTGCCAATAGGAAAAGGCAGGGGGAGGGACCTGTAACCTAGGGATTGAAGTTGGTATCCACCATGTTTTCCGTGTGCCTCTCTTTACTTCCATGTGGGAAGGTCACCCTTTTTGCAAAAAGAAAATTAAAACCTCATACTCTGTCATCCATGCCTCCCATGTCCATCCTTTGTTTGGACAGGTAAATTACTAGGAGCTATTTCTAACCAAGTTAACAATGACTAGGTGCTGGTCATCAAGTTACCAAGGAATAGGTTCTCCAGGAGAGGCAGGAAGCAAGAGAGCCCAATGTGGGAGGGTTGGAAAGGGCAGTATGTGGCTGTAGGAAAGCCTGACATGTTCAGGGTCCAGCGAGGAAAATCAGAGACGTGAAGGTTCCGTGAGAGAAGCCAGGGAAGTGGTGGGTTCTGAAGGCCCAATGGAGAGACTGGCAAGAAGACTAGACGTGTGCTCACAACTACTGATAGGTCAAGTGAAATGAAAATAAGAAGCATCTAGTGGTGGATGCTCAAAATATGCATACAGTGCCCTCTGACAGAGCTTTAGCATCGCAGCAACCAAAACAAGAGTTTTTAGCAGGTTTTCTCAGGTACTGATAGAACATTAAGAAAACAGGAACCTACAGATGACTTGAGCAAAGCAATTGATAAAATAACAGTAGGTATGATGCAAACCCTCCAGCCAGGGGCTGGGGACATAGTTCAGTGCTTGCCTAGTAGGCACAAACATTGGGTTTGATTCCCCAGCACCAGGAAAAAGGATTAGCTAGGTGTGGTACACAATCCCAGCACTGGAAGGCTGAGGCAGGAGGATTGCCAGGAGCTTGAGGCCAGTGGAAGCTACACAGTAAGATCAGGAATAGCTTGGACTACAGAGTGAAACTTGTCGCAAAAAACAAAAACAAAACAAAAAATAAAAACACTCCCACCAGCAGCTGAAGCAAACATGCTCTTGTCATACTGACAGAAATCTACCATACCTTGAGCCAAAAAGCCAGTTTCAACAAATTTTAAGTGTCTCAGCTAACGACGCTCTCTGATAGAAACATAAAGATAAATATGTTACAAATAAGTAGCGGAATGTGTGCTACGGAAACCTCATATGTTTGGAGACCAGCCATTATTGTATTTTATTCACTTTCATGGCTGGCCTTCAAATATATGAGGCTTCCCACAGCACACATCCAGTTATTTAGCTTGTAAAATTGAAGGAAGCCAGATATATAATAATTAAAAGTTGAAAATACCACAATTTATTTTGTTTCTGTACATAATTAATAGGCAGCTAAGGCACAAAGGAAGAAAATAATTGTGATTAAACTCTGAAAATGACTATACATTCTCAGGTAGACGAGGAAGGTCTGTGCAGGGGAATCATGGGCTCCCGTGTCCTACATGCTCCAGAACCAACTGCAAAAGCATTCATCGCACAAGGATTTACTAAATATGCTTATATACTTCCATTTGTGTTCATTTTATCATAAAATAATATCAAAAGTAAAACACAATAAATGAAACATTTTGATATGAGTTCTAGCAAAAAGCTGGTACCTTTGTAGTTGATCCAAAGGATTATTTAGGCATCCAGCCTCTTCTCCTAAGACTGTTAACACAAAGATTCACACCGAGTTGCATTAGTGTAAAGCAAGCTTACCATGGTCATAGCCTTTAATTCTTAAATTCAGAGCCTTCTAACACTACAGAATTCTTTCTGCCTCAAGTCTCCCCAGTATGAATTGATGGTACCCCAACGGTGGGCAGTTACCCAAGAGGGGGTTTTGTCTCAAAGCTTACTGTCTGTAGCAACTTGGGATCTACCACTGTGTTTTATGTATTTGCTTTCAAAATAAGAATGAAAGAGAATATCCAGAATTTTGTGGGAATTGATGGACATCTTTGCCCCACATCCCCGTGGCTAGCACTGAGTCACATGGCTACATCTAACCCAAAGGAAGCCAGGGAATGTGGTACAAGCGACTCTCAGGAGGGAGAGGGAAACAATTTGTGGACATTGATCTAGTCACTGTCACAAAGAGTCTCATTCAAGTTTTTAACCAGATGCTTTTCATCTTGGAGTTTTATATCAAGCCATAGAATAAATGAAATATGATGATAATAAACACAGAGTTTATAAGGTGCTAGAATTTTTTTCTAGAATGTTTCATCAGAATAAACAAATAAATCAAAATATAATAACATATATTATACAAATCTGATATATAGAGTAAAATAATAAATACTGGGGTGATAACAAAGGAAAATTTATGATTACTACATCAGGTTTAGAGAAGACCTAATTAAAAATTGGAGTTGGGGAATAAGAAGGAATTCCGGAAGCAGTTCTCTAGTTAAGATGCAAGGTTATGTATATTTATATGACTATTGGAATTGTACAACTTTTGCAAAATGATGGGTGAAATAGCATCAAGTTTATAGAAACCCAAGCTAATGAATTTAAAAATGTGTAACCATGGAAAAGTGCATAGACACACCAGAGAGAACATTTTTGTAATCATAGGATATATATCATATGGCCTATCTATAAGCGACGTTGTCAGAGTTATAGTGATCTAGCCCACTGCTCATGGAATTTAACCAAAAAGTCTGTAGCAGTATTAAGAAACCCAGAACACAACTATCTCATGGAACTTAAAACAAAAAACAAAGTGAACCAGGTGAGTAGGGTGGGGAGGGAGGAAGGGGCAGGTAGAGGGAGGGACAAAAGGAGAGTGGGAAAGTCCTTGTCACCTTGACAAGATACATATGTGCACAAAAAGCTCAACTTCATTGTAAACCTTAAATTTTGTGCTTATACATATCAATAAAATGGGGGAAAAAGAAATTGGAAAAAATGAACAGAGAAAGAGAGGAGAGAGAGGGGGGGAAATCTGTGAAATGCTGAATTCTTGCTCATATAGGTGCAGTAATTAGAATCCTACATAAATCCTTTGATTTTTGCCTTTCTGTGACTATTGTTCAAGGTACTCACTTGCCGTTGGCCTTGGCCTGGAAGGGACCTTAGTGTCTACACTCAGCTCCTCATGACCAGACTGTAGGACATCTACTTAGACTATCTCAGAAGAAAACTGTTGACAGCACCGAAGGAAATTTACACAATCATCACCAATCATTACAAAGACCTGTTAATTTTCCAATGTGGTTTCTTTGTAATATTTAATATTGATCCCATCTGTTACTCTAGCACTTTGTGCCTGAGCCAAACACTTGAATTAGATCTAACAAGCTAGCTTTGGAATTTAAGATCAGAGCTGATCCTAAACACTGCTTCCCAGAAAGAGTATCCAAAATGGACAAGGGGAGTAATGATGTATTTGTTTTGAATGCCTTCAAGTGGTAGGAGTGTGCAGAATCCATGAGGCTTGGCCAGATACAGCCATGCGGTGGTTCCTCGTCTGATCTGTGAACATGCGAGTTCTGAGGGAGGGCTCCCAACAACTGTGGGAACGGACTCAAGCTAAACTGAGAGTCAAGCTGTACAATGGTGGCAATTTGAGAGTAAATCAAAGGGACCGGATTGTCCTCCTCCTTTAAAAAAATCTTCACATTAAATCTGCAAGATAAAAGCCAAAACATTTGTGGAGTTATTCTGTGGTGTTTTATAAAAATATTTCAAAATATCAACTTTGACATGAATTATGCTTCTGAAGCTTCACAGATTAAACGAGAATAATTGACTGGGCTTGATTTGGACTCCATTTAAGTGTGTTGAATAATTTCATTATGGGCACACAAACAAAGACTAAAGGAGAATATTTTGCTTAGGACAAAATTATCACAATTAATCCATGTTGCTGCTTTTGCTGATGTTAAAATGACCCAGGGTTTATTTCTCTCAGGTTGGCAGGGTCTGTGAGCCTGAGTGCTTCCCTATCCAGAACTTTACACCATTTCACATAGTTATGAGTCAATGTGAAGCTCTGTAAGGCTTGAGTCTCTTTTGCAACGTTCATCTGGTGCAAAACTAACAGAACTATGCATTATGTTAATTTTATTTTGAGTATAATAATTACATTCAATAACAATTAAATCATGCTGAATATTTTTCCTAAAAATTAACTCTTGAATCCTAAATAGTTTAAAAACATATTATTTTGTTCTAAAAAGTAAACTCAACTTGCTTATAAAACTAGTCAACTTCCTTATCAACATGAGACCCAGTCATATAGATTAATTTGTAAAAATGATCATCTTGTGAAGATCAAGGGGAGGACAGACTAAAGGTTGATGGCTTCATTTTTCTACAACAGTAATTTGTCAGTTAGCTTTTGCTATGTAACAAAACACCCCTTAAGAAAGTTACTATTGTGATCTGGATCTGAAGTGTCCACCAAAAGTTTGCTTCCATTTTTGCCTGCCAACCTTGAGTGGACTGTGACCTTCTGAAATGGAGAGCTAAAATAAACTTTTCCTCCCCTAATTTATAGATATTGAGTCCCAGTGATGAAAAAGTAATGAAGATAGTCACTTTTTAAAAAATCTTGCCTATTGTGACTATGTTGGTCAATCAGGCATTTAGCTGCAGCTGGCCTGGCTCCCTGATGCCATCTGGGCTGGCTCATGTGTCTGGAGTCACTGGCTGGGACACCTGGGGCCTGGCTGGGAGGCAGTTTTTGGCTCCACGTGGTGTCTTGTCATTTACCAGGTAAACCCAGGGTTTATTTTCCTTTGAAATTGGGTAGGGTCAGAGACAACTAGAAGAACTGCTCAAGGCCCAAAACTGAGTCTTAGAGCTTCTGCCAGGTTCTAGTAAGAGCAGGCAGTTGGCTGTCTCCATCACGGTGGGGGATACACTGTGCTGCTTCATGGGAGGCACGCAGATCCAGGGTGCCAAGGGTAGCTAGTTCAGGGAGGGGAGCATCTTGTGAGCCGTTTGTGAGCCCCGCCCTTCAGATGACAATGTGTTCATAGTAAGAACAAGAATAGATGGCAGGTATGGGTTGGTTGGAAGAGGAAAATCAGCTTTTGGGCCACATCAAGTTTCTGAATGCGGGAAGGGCGAAAGGACGCACAAGTCGTACAGTTCCCCAGGGGAGCATTATGTCTCGATCCAGGACTCACCTTCAGTCTGATGTTACTATGCAGATACTCTGGAAGATCAAATCACCAATTTTCGCTGACTCATTAGATTCTTTCTTTTTTGATTTTTTCCTCCTCTCTCCTTATTTTTCTTCTCCTGTTCTCTCTCCCCCTTCTTTCCCTTTTCCTTCCTTACTCCTTCCTCTTTCCTTCTTTTCCATTCCTTTCCTTCCTCCGACTCTAGTGTATACTGAATATCTAGTACATCGTAGACACTGTTGGTATGAACAGAAGAGGTGAACCTTACTGATTTCCAAACTGGTTACTTCAAATAAGACTCCACAGTAATTAGAAAGAGCACTGCATAGAAAAAAGTTACCTGTCTTGAGCTTCACGTCGGTGACTATAGGCAAGCTGTTCATTTACTCTTTGGCAAATGAATGAACTCTGTAGAGAAGCAGGCTGAGTCAAGTTAATTGCAAATGACTTCTTCTAACTTAGAGAAACATTCCCAAAGCGGACAATGAATCCATGGTGCATTTGCTAATCAGAGAACGTGCAGCCTGAGCTCTGCTTGGCCGGGCTCATAGTAAGACAGCTGTGGCAAGACCGCTGACTCTAAGATACCATGGGAAGAGCCCTGCAGTTCACCACACCAGATTTATGGTAAACATGCTTACCATCTCAGCTTATGTGGGTTTCCAAAGTGTGACATTTCACTGGACCTGGGAGCATGGCTCCCCTTTGGAAGATTTGCCTAGTGTGATCAAGGACCTGGGTTCTGTTCCCAGTTCTGGAGGAAAAAAAGACAATTTTATCCCATAAAAATTAAAACAAGCTAATTAAATTAAAAATATTTTCAAATAGGTGAAATGCATATTTATATTTTATTTATGCATTTATTCATTCATTTTTTGAGACTGGGTGTGTAGTCCAGGCTGGTTTTGAACTCACTATGTATCCCCAGGATGACCTTAAATACACTGCAATTGTCCTGCCTCAGCCTCCCAAGTGCTACCTACCAAACTCAGCTAATGGGGTGCTGCAGAATCAAACCACGGTCCCTGCTATTGCTAGGCAAGTATTTTAACTGCTAAGCTATACTCCTAGCCCTGAAATGCATATTTAATAGATAAATTCCATAAATCACCCCAACTGAGAAATCCATTTACTAAGACAAAAATGGTACTTCCAATTTACTTCTGTCTACAAAATATCGCTGTTTGTAGAAGATTACCTGTAAGGAGAAGGCCACTTTGGCTGCTTTCTGGTGTTAAAAGCTCTGTACTCAAGGTCAGCTGAAGCCATTGCAGTTTCTGCCTTTATCCAATGATATGCAGGTTGTCTTTAGAGTCCTTTATCTCAGAGATCTGGTTACTTACGCATACGCCTTGAAAATGTGTTCCAGATATTTCAATTATGTTTAAATTTAGACATGTACATTTAAATGTTTATATTAAAATTTCAGTATTTAATTATTTAAGATAAAGGCATTTGTGCCATTTTTGCTCATTTAGTATTTTAAAAGTACATTTAAAAAGGGATACAGAATGTTCCAAGTAGTAATACCATTTTCAGATTTTAGTTCTGGTTAAACACAAAACATATATCAAAGAGAGAAAAAACAAAGAAAGAAAAAGAGAAAGTTGAAGAGAGGAAGGATACGAGTCCTGTTGTGCATGTGTAACTCACAGCGCTCCTGGAGAATGTTTCCTATACTGCCTGCCTAGCGTGTCCAGTTGAGAAATCACAGTCTTCTCACTAGAAGGTAAAGTGGCACATCGTTCCTCTAGTAAGTGTTGGTCTTCCTTGTCCTTTCAGCCAACCTGTCTAGTTGTGTCTAGGTGGATCTAGACTTCACTAGGCATACAGTGTTTTACTGAGGATGTACTTATTTTGTGGTGCTGGGGATGCGGCCCAGGCACTCATGCAATTAGTCAAGTGCCCTACCACACCTTCAACCAAGAGCATGTTACTTTTTATGGCTTGCTGCCAGCTCGTTATTTTAGTAAATTAATGATGATTTGGCTTTTCTTACTTTCTTAAACATTTTATTCTCAGGCGGAGCCCCATGACTTTGTTCCACTCAGGACAGCAGAAGTCACCAGAGCCTAGAGTACAGCAGCCACAGCTGAAGCAGTGTCTGAGTTCAGTGTTTCAGCTGCTCCTCAGTGCTCGGCAGAAATTTAAGTAGTTTAATTCTAATGAGTTTATTAGTTTGGGTTCTTTCAAAAGTCAGAATATACAGAAATTATAACAAAAAGAATCTATTTGAAAGGCTTACAAATTTGAGGATAGGGATAGTCCAAGATGGCGGCCTGCACATGCGAGAGCTGGAGTGTCTGATGGCTGCTCATCAAGAAGTAGAACTCCCTTCTGGGGCTGCAGGACAGTTTCTGGGAGTCCACTGCAGACTTCTGTTGTTCAAAGAACAATGCGAAGACCAGAGACTGAAGGTTGTGGCGGAAGATCAGCAACAGACAGGCACAAGTTGAGACTGGGGAGAGTCTGTGATGAAGATCTGCGGTGTGTAGCAAGTAGGCGTCCATCCACCCATCTGTCTGTCTGTAGACAGTTGCCAAGGTGAGAACTTTCCCAGAGGAAGAAGCTGTAACAATCTTTCTTCTTCCCTCCTTTTATAGAGTTTGAGTTCCCAGTTGGCCCTCCCACATCCTGGTGGGTGCTCTTCCCTCACCGGCCAGCCCACAAATCACTCTCACTCTAATCCAGGCTGGGTCTCAATTCCCAATCTAGGCGTGATTCCCAAACCCTAATCCAGGAGTGGTTCTCGATTCCCTCGAGTTGACGTAATCTCTCCAACAGTCGCGAGTTTCTATTTTTTATCGCCTGAGGTAAGATGTTATAGACAGGTAGGAGTATTAATAGGTACAAGATTGTCAAGCATATAACATAAAATTTTGTAAATTAGAATTTTTAGGAAGGGGGAAAGAGGAGAAAAAGAAATTTAAAAAGAAGGAGGAGCTGAAGAAGGAAGAGACGAGAAAGAGATAAGAGCAGAAGGGAAAGACCCGACCTCACCTGCCGCCCCTGTGCTGCCAGCCTCCAGTCACAGGCCCCTATGAGGGAAACTGTGGGGCAGAATCTAGAACCTTCGGAAAAGCCTGTAGGGAACTTTGGGTGATGAAAGGAAACGCCCAAAACTTTACTTCATGATAGGCTCATTAGGCCATCACAGACGCTGTATGCTCCAAATTAAAAGAATGTGGTGGACACCTCATTTAAATTGTTAAACGCTTTTGAACAGAGGAGAGCAAAGGAGAGGAGAGGTAAAGCTAAGCACAGACAGCAAACAGTGTGTGAGACGCTTTCGACCCAGACACAGTGTACTGGGAGCTGAGTGATGTCTTCAGTTACTTTCTCATCACTGTGACTCAACACCCGGCATGCACAAATTAGGGGAGGAGAAGTTTATTTTAGCTCACAATTTCTGCAGGGCACAACCCGTTCACGGGCTCCTAGCAACTGTGGAAGCACATGGCAGAGGCCGAGGTAGAGGCAGCTCCTCAAGACGCTGCACACAGGAAGCCACGTCTAGTGGAGTTTGGAAGGAAGCAGCATATATTCTTCCAGGTCCACCCTTGGGGTTCTGCTCCTTCCAGCTTGAGCCCTCACCACATGCCAATAATCCAATCTACATGCCTGCAAACCCCGATCTACCTCATGCCTGCCTTCCACCACACACCAGTAATCCACACCCAGAACAGGTTCCCATCTCCCAACAGCACATGGCTCCATAGGTAATCCATAGCATCCAAATACACGAGGCTTTTGGGGAACATTCCAGACCCAAACCACAAAAAATAGGAAGGGAGAATAAGGACCACGGAGATATCCAGTGGCCCTGGGACACCAAGTACTCATCAGACTTCAGTGGCCCCCTTTCTGGGCTCACATCTCCTAGCTGAGGTGTCCAGGGGAATCCCAGAGTGCTTTCCCAAGTTGCCAGTCAGTTACTGCACTGTTGGCTGGCCACTGAAGACAGTGGCAATGCCAGGGCTTTCTCTGGACCAACACTCACTCCGCATGCTGGATCTGAACGCCGCACCACTGGCGAGGTGAGCTGTGACACCGACTGAGGAGTGGTGGTGTCCACACTTGCTTCCTCCCTGAGCCTCTCTCCACCCAAGCATCTTGCTGGGGATTTAACAAGCATTTCTGCTCAGTGGCTGTCCAGATCACTCGCTTCAAGCACACTGGGAGGCTCGGGAACTTGAGAAAGTATCCTGCCACACACAAAAAATAATTGAGTCCACCTGGTTTGTCTGGTGATAAACAGGTAAGAGACTTCACTGTCGCATTAAGTTTTTCCAACAGGAAATCAAATGGCACCCTAGCACGCCTTTGCTGGCAACAATACTGCCTGTTTCTGTTGTATTTTGTTTGTGCAATGGAGCATCAAAATGCCCAAATTATATTCTTAGCAATCAGAGTGTCAATGATCACCATATCCAAACATTTGCCACAGTAAATAACGCACCAAATTCCGAGCCTCTGAGGCAGTTTTTGTGGCTCTTTCAATTTAATGTTTTCCCAAACACCCTATTAATTTTGAGGGGATAGTAATTTGGTACACATAGTAATGTACAGAGCTTTCACTGCCGGTGCATTAAGTGCTATGCTCCCAGATAGAACAGAAAAGAGGAAATTGACATTTCCCTCTGAGATGCCACCTCTGTCCACGCCCCGGCGTGGGGCTCACTGATTTACGTGGCAACTCTTCTCATCATGTGTGAAGCTTGTTCAGTGCGCTCCACATGTCCAAACAAGACTTGCTGTAAAACTAAACCACGCAAAAAAAGCCAGTTTCCAGCCAAGTCCGACAACCCATTACTCTCCCAAGTGACTTGCAGGCAGTAACATTTGTGTTTAGAATACTGAGTAGGCCCATGTTGCTCTAGACTACTGAAAATAACACACAAACAAGCGCTGTAGACCTCCAGTAGCTGTTTGATTAGGCGATTTACCAGTAAATTCCACTGTCAAGCGAATGAGTGTTACTTTTCAAGAGAGTCTGTGAGGAACCTGGGGCTTAGAATAGATAAATCAATATTCAGTCTTGATCAATTGAAGTGCTAGGCCTTCCACACATGAACCTGGACAATTTGGTTAACAATGTAGAGCAAATGCTCAAGATGCCTAGAAATCCTTGACCCCCAAACTTGTGAAGGTCATTAGCTTTCCTTGAGCATTCTTTAAGAAAATACTGATCTGAGAGCAAAAAGGAGTGGTGGGGACCTATCAGGACCAAGAGGACACCTGGGTCTCCACCTATGTTGCCCATAGGCTCAAAACATCCAATAAATTAGTTTATTTGGTGTCCATATTACTAAATATTTCTGGATATAGCACACATTTATAAAATTTGCACTGCATTTCAACATCATCACACATTCTCTAGTTCCCTATATTACATAAAGCTTTTTATCTGTATGTGATAATTTGGTGGCGTGAAAATAAAATAAAAATCATATCTGTGTGTTGACAATCTATGTAACTAAACATGAGTACTAATTCTTTTCTAGTTTGTTCTGTGTTTTAAAACCATGTAGGTGTAGTCTCAGCATCACCTATTAGCAAATTTTTAAAACGTAACAAATCAGCAACTAGTCTGGATTTACCAACATTTTAAAAGAACTTTCACTTTCTGCAAGGAGAGAAAGGAAAATGATAATTACAAATTTACTGCAGGCCAAGTGCTAGACACCTCGCATTCATCTTTCACTTAGGACTTGTGTGCCTTATAATGCCTTCTTTCTTTCGCCCTGCCTCGTGGTTCCTGGCCAACATAGACCGTACCAGCATACCTTAAACTGAGTTTTCCTACCACAGGCATAGTTATTCACCACCCTCCTGTTCTGGAAAAGCTTAGCTGACACTTTATTAGGAGCCCGATGAAGTGACAAGTGACTTGGTAATGATGACATAACACCTAGATATTTTTTCCATTAGGAAAACCACACAAAGTCAATGTCTGTAGCATAGATTGTTAATGTCTCCTGGGTTGATGAAATGGGAATTACATCACTTACAATGTAATGCCCTTGTTACAAGGTTAAATTAAATATAAATTTAAAAGAAAAAATGCTACAACCATAGAAATAAAATATTCTACCAACTACGAAACATATGAAAATCTAAGATGTATAGACTATGTATCATCCTTCCAGTGGTGAGTGATGTACCGGCACCTGTTTTCAAAAGTGGAGATTGATTTGATTTTTCAAATCAATAATCAACACCTCTTCATTGACTGCCTCCAGTTTACGTTACTTATTCAAAATAGCAACATTCTGTAAAGACTCCACAAGCTTCTCAGGTGTTATGTGATTAAGTAGTATTATCTACAAAGTAATTTTTAGATCACCTCTTGGAAATCTCATGTGTATTCCAACAATTCTTGGAAAACAACTACAAAAGATACCATTCAGTGACTGACTTTCCCTTAATTGTATGTGTGAATGACTTGCATTAAAAAGAGAAGAATGTAGTCATACCCAGAAACATCACAATATTCAATTCTATCTAGAATGGAGGTTATTTTAGATGCTGCAGAAAATTCAAGCAAACTAGGCATTCATTATTGAATGAGTTCTCTGTCAACTGATTTATGCATCCTTGTGACTGTCGAGGAACCAAGATTTACCTCATATTCCTAAGATGTGTTATTAAAAGTAAATCCCTTCGCAACTGAGTGGAACTTGGTGTGTGGGACTTGTGGCTTCACGCAGCCGCTCTGGTTAATTTGGCCACTTTAAAAAGGCCATTCATGAATAGTTTATTCAATGTCCCTTCATTGTTTATAGAATGAAACGTAAAATCCTTTTTTTCTGTAATTCAAAAACCTCAGTGATTTGGACTGAGCATGACTTCCTAAACTTATTTTTCAAAATACCAATTGAGGCACCGTATGCTAAAGCAGAACTCAGATAATATGCATTTCTCATAAATTCTATACCTTTATTTTTGGTCGACTTTGTTTTGTACAGCTGTTTTGGGTTCACAGTAAAGTTGAACAGCAGATACAGAGATTTCCGATTCATCCCAGGTGCCCATATATCCAGCTTCCCCCATTAATCCGATACCCACACCTGTGTGTCTCTGTTCCCTCGGATTGCCTTAGTGGTATGCGTGGACGGCCTCTCCCTGCAAAGTCAGTTTCACAGCGCATCCCACTCCGGCAGTGTCACCTCACTGGCTGCACTCTGCGCATCACCCATTCGCCGACTGAAGGACATCACGCCGGTGTCCACATTTTGGTAACTATAAACAAAAGTGCTCTAGGCGTTTGCACGCACATATGACTCGTATTTTCTCAAGTCATTTGAGTAAATACCCAGGAGCACTATTTTGTAAGAAATGACTGAATGTCTTCTGGAGGGCTGTAGCTGTTGCATCGCTGTCAGCAGAGTGAGAACTTCTGTTCTCACCAGCATCTGCTGTTATCTGTGGTTTGGATTTTAGTGCCATAGCAGGTATGTAGGGTTATCCCATTGTTTTAACTTTAATCCCCTAATGGAATATGATTTTAAACATATTTTATACTTTTTGTTGTCGGTATAACATCTTTCGTGGTATGTCTTTTGACCACCTTTCGATCAAGTTTGTTTTCCTATTGATGAATTTTATGAGGTTTTGTATTTATTGGGTAAGTCTTTATTAGATGTCTTTCAAAGTACTTTCACTCTGGCTTGTGACTTCCATGTCTTGAGAGTGCTCTTGGCAGAACCCAAATTTGCTATCTCAGTGAAGTCCAGGCTATCATCTTTTTCTTTAATAGATTCTGCCTCTGATGTTGTAGCCCAAAAGTAACGACTGTAGCTAAATGCATCTAGTTTTCTCGCGTGTTATCTGCAAAACCTCTACTCTTCTGTAAAAAATCAATTGCATCTTGTTAGGTGGTTTTCTTCTTTGTCTCTCTGTTCTGTTCCACTGGTAAGTCTGCCTATGCTCCTACCGATACCACCGGACTGGCCTACTGCAGCTTGTGGTAAGCCTAGAAGTCATGTAGTAACAGACCTTTGAAACCATTATCCTTCAATATTGTCTGGGTTATTCTGGATTTCTTGTCTTTTCAGGTGGGCCTTAGAATCAGATTGCCAGTATTTTTGGAATTGACCAAATCTTTTTTATTTTCTATGTCTAGAGATATAATTATTTAATTTTTAGCCTGTTAATGTGATAGACTACATTAATCGAGTTTGGAACATTAATCCAGTCATAGATTGCTGAGACTAATCTTCTTTGATAACAGTATATAATTGCCCAGACCCGCGGGACCTAGTAATTAGTGGGGCGCGAGGGGGACCGAGCCTGAAAGAAAATGGGCGAGAAAGAAGGAGCGAGGTCCTGATTTGAAAGTTTATTAATATTGTTTAAATTTATTTAATAGATATGAGTCTATTCAACTTGTCTATTTTTTCTTGTGTGTGTTTTGATTGATTGTATCTTTCAAGGGATTAATTAATTTCACACACATGAAATTATGATTAATAATGCCATTTCTTTATTATGCTTTTGAGGTCCTTGATGTGTAGCAATGTCCTTTCTTTTATATTTGATATTAACAATTAGTGTCTTTGCTCTCTTTTTTCAGTCTGTCTAGAGAATAACCTCATTCCTAATAACCAAATTTTGATTTTATGAAATTTTTCCTATGGATTTTTTCAATATCAATTATTTATAATGTCAATTATTCTGTTCTTTTATTTTTCTTATTATTTTGAATTTAAATTGTTTTGTTAGTTCCTCAAGGTGTTTTCTTAGATGATCGCTATTGTTTTCTAGCACATTAAATCCCTCTAGAAGTAAACTTCCCCCTAAGCAGTACTTCTACAGCATATCATAAAACTTGAGTTGATTTTCATTTCTATTTCATTAAAATACTTTAAAATTGAACTTAATATTCTCTGACCCAAAATGCTACTTGCACATACATTGTAAATTTCTAAGTATCTGGGGATGAATTTTATTTTTTTATTTTTTTATTTTTATTTTTTACTGATACTCGTTGAGAAGAACACGTGAAGTTCTCAGAAACAAAATCATAAAGTTACCTTCCTCCCCTGACCCCTACTCGAGCCCTCTGAGCCCTCTGAGCCTCCATCAGTTGGCCAGCTGGCTGTTACCGGCCTTGCATTTCAGAAAGCAGGGTTCTTCCCACCTGCCTGCCTGTCTCTCCAATTTGGAAGGCAATGTCTTGGATCTAAGAAGAGTTGTTATTAATTTTGTGCATTTCATAAGAGAGACACTCATCTACAGACAGTCATTTGTGCTTGGTCCATTTTACTGAGCATTATTGATTTTAGGTGGCCCAATTTTCATTCAAATGCTTCGCATCTGTCTTTCTTTATGGCTACATAGTATTCCATTGTGTATAGGTATCAGCCTTTTATGAAATGCGCAAAAGTAATAACATGAAAAGGCCCTAACATGAATGACAGGGCAGAAAGACAGGCAATGGTCAGATGGGAAAGGGGTGAACGTCTGAAAAAGGAGTGAACATAGATGCTCACTGATTCCCCAAACCCCGTGGCTCTAATGTGTTACAGAATTTAGATTTCCTGTATTAAAAAAATGTTAAATTTTATGCCATGTGAATTTTTATCATAATAAAATTATTAAAAGAGAAGAGTTTTTGATTTTTTTTAGTTTGTCAGCTCTTTGCTTCTTGTTAGTATAGTGTGGTGACAGTTCTAAGCTCCTTGCCTGTCACCCTAGAAACTGCTTAAATCTGGAACATTTCCCTCCCCTTTGACGACTTGTTCCTGAGTCTCCCTGAGGTCACAGGCCCTCTCCCATTCTCTGTGTGTCATTTGTCTACTCAGGAGTCATTGCACAGAGTAAGTGTCACCTCCTTCAAGAAACCTTCCCCTATCTGTATCAATAAAGTTACAAGAAAGATTTTTTCCTCTGTAACAGCATCTGCCTCTTTTAAACTCTTATAACTTTGTATTCGGGTAATTTACCTTCAATTCCTGAAACCACTGCGGCTAGATGGTCATCTACTTAGAGACAGAAGCTGCTTTCAAGTTTTGCCTGTGTGGCTCAGTACTTGGGTCTAGAGGGACAGGAGGCAATACATATTTGGGAAATGGATTAGTTCACTGCAATTGTGTCACAGTTAGAATTGATCATTGTAATTAGCAAGTAAGCCACAACGTAGACTGTGTCTAGGTACTGACACAATACTAGGCTTTAGGATTATAATGTGTTGGGTAAATTCATTTATAATTATGACTCCTGACTCTTGACATTTCAATTAGTTGCCAGGCAAGACCCAGGGTGAGTTAAACTTTGAGACTGCTAAGTTCTCTCCTATGTGGAGAAACTAAAGTCTCCATCTTTGCCGTGGATACGAAGTTCTATAACTGTCCCTCCCCACTAGCCTGTTATGTCCATGTTGGGCTTCAAAGTGCTGCCCTGGGTTTAGGCAGTACAAAGGTGTCCTGAAGGAGATGTCACTCTGTTCTTCAGTCGTGGCCACCTCTCAGTGGGCACCTTGCAAGGGCGCATTTACAGCCACCTGCAGCCTCAGCACGTTTCTGTTCGCCTCCGCTTTGATCTGTGCAGGAGCCTCCTGGAAGGCCGGCTGCATCCCTGGCAGGTGACGATTCCGGTTCTGCCCCTTGGAACCTCCTCTTTCTCACACTTCACAGAGCGAATGAGGCGACCAGGGCCCAGGCCTTTCTTCTTGCTCTTCTTTATTGGCCTTCCCTGAGCACAACAGTGGAAAGAAAGGCATGGAATTCCTGAGACAAGGAAGACGAAGGCCTCAAATCAAACAACCCGGCCTTTGCACTGGAAGGACCGTTCTCAAGTTGTAGCAGTTTTTGGGATTTCCACTGCTTACCCACGTCACTACAGGATCATGAATCTTCCCTGGCGACTTAGGACTGATGTCACCCACACCCCACAGGGAGATGGGATATTTATCTATTGTCTCCACCTGTGCTGAGGACAGACCACCCACCTTGTCTTTAGAATGTCTGTCATTGCTTACACCTACCCTCTGTTGACGTTGGAAATAAGACAGAGATTGTCTGCTTCCTGAGGTTAGAACTTTCTATCACTTGGAATATATTTAACCACTCTTCTGGATCCCTGGGAACCTGGATTTGAATGTCTCACTCCTTTGGAGGTGAGCAGCTACCGGAAGCCCCAGAGTGCTACATATGCTTCCTGGATGGTGAAGACATGCCTATCTTTATATCTGGGTACTTGTCATATCAAGAAATAATTAAAACCTCATTTCAGAAATGTATACAAATGGCATCACACTATGAAATGATTGAGAAAAAAGTCTATTACAATAAAATTTTTAGGATCAAAGCTGTCAAAAAGGTAGAATTAAGATGAAACTATTGCCCCTTTTCTAATTTCACAGGCGATACATGCAGGCTGGATACAGGAGATCCATTTGATTTTTTAAAAGATGTATGATTTTTCAATAGGGTCCTTTATTTTGGGGAGCTTACATTTCTTCAGTTCCCTGTATGTTCTGGTTATGAGTCTCGTATCTGAGGTGTTGGTGGTGAATATGTTTCCCCAGTCTGTTGGTTCTCTTTTTACAGTGTTGATAATTTCTTTTGCTGTGCAAAAAGTTTTTAATTTGACATGACCCCATTTATTAATAATGGGGACAATTTCTTTTGCTTTTGGTGTCTTATTGAGAAAGTCTTTGCCTACATGTATGTCTTTTAGTTACTTGCCTAATTTGTCTTCTGGAAGTTTCAGTGTTTCATTTTTAATATCTAGGTCTTTCATCCACTCTGATTTGATTTTGGTGCATGGTGACAGGTGTGTGGCTAGGTTCATTCTTCTACATGTGGATGTCCAGTTTTCCCAGCACCTTTTGCTGAATAAGCTGTCCTTTTTCCAGTGTATGTTTATGGTTCCTTTATCAAAGATTAGGTAGTTGAGGTTATTTGAGTTTGTTTCTGCATCCTCAAGTCTGTTCCACTGGTCTATTTGTTTGTTTTTGTGCCAGTGTCAAAAGAAATGAAGAGATAGTTCACCGATGAAGAAGTTCAAATGGCCAATAAGTACATGAAAAGATGTTCAACATCCTTAGCTATAAGGGAAATGCAAATCAAAACATCCTAACATACCATCTAACTCCAGAGAGACTGGCCTACATCGAGCGTTCAAACAGCAATCAGCACTGGAGAGGCTGTGGGGAAAAAGGAACCTCCTGCACTGCTGGTGGGAATGCAAATTGATACAACCACTATGGAAAGCAGTATGGAGATCTCTCAAAAGATTGGAAATAAATATCCCCTTCGATCCAGTGATACCCCTCCTGGGTATACATGTATCTCAGGACAGAGACACATGTATACTCATGTCCATAGCAGCACAACTAACAATAGCTAAAATGTGGAAGTCACCAAAATATCCATCAACAGACAAATGGATACACAAACTGTGGTATTTATACACAAGGGAATATTATGCATCTACAAAGACAAACAGGTCAGAGGCTTTTGTAGGTAAATGGAAGAAACTTGAGAACGTCATGCTCGGTGAAGTGAGTCAGAAGCAGGAGGTGAAATATTGAACAATTTCTCTGATATGAGAAACCCAGGTCACAATTATCTCATGGAACTTACTATGGGAAATAATGAGAACTGGGAGAGAGGTAGGGGGAGGGCCAAAGGAGAGAAGGGAGGGTCTTGTAACCTTGCCAACATATGTATGTGCACAAAATGTTCAGGATCAATGTAAACTTTAAATTTTGTACTTATACATATCAATAAAATTAGAGAAAAAGATGTATGATAATTACTTAAAATTCTGACTTGGCACAGTGATGCATGCCCATAATCGTAGCGCTCTGGAAGGCTGAATCAGGAGGATTGTAAATTTAGGGGAAATCTGGGCAACGCAGAAACTCGGAGAGACCCCACATCAAAATCCTCAAAATAAAACATGGTGGGCTGGGCTGTAGCTTGGGGCAAAGCCTGGGCATATCCCCAGTGCAGCGTAAGGATAGCAACAACAACATGTACAAAGTAAAGTGAAACACATAGCTCCTGCTTTTCTCAGAGGTTCTATCAAAGTATTACAGAGAGGGTGATTTTGAGACAAAGTATAAAAATGTTAAAATAGGAGACATGGTGAGGAGCATCATTTCCATCAGATGTCCTCTGCAGGGTGGCATATTCTGATTTATGAAAAAAATAACACACACAAAATGCCTCGGCTTGCTGTGCTGCAGCGACATACCGCAACCCTCCGGGGGCAGGATTAAGCCAGTTCCCTGTGTCCTTTTAAAACTTGGTAAGATTTAGTGTGGCCGTGACATCGGGCTTCCTCCTCTGTGAGGTGTGAACTCTGCTCAGGGTTTATAAAGGTGTTTGGGGAGAAACAGAACACAACCCTTGCCAAACCTGACACAGCGAGGATTTATAGAGGGGGATTTGCGTAAGTCAAGTCAGTAAAGTCCCCAAAAGGAGTAATTGGAGCATCTGGAATCAATAATTTCCATGGGACCAGTTTCCTCTCTTCAACTTTTTTTTCTTCCTGGCAGGTTATCCAAACTATAACTCTAGGAAGTTATATTTGGTTTGAGAATTAAAATATATGCAGAGATGCAGCTGCAAGCATCAGGTTACGGTCAGAATGAGATCATCTGTGTAGAGAGTTTAGGAGATGGAAGTTGGAAATCAATTCATTTTATATGTATTTGCTCAATTACAGAATAAGTAGAACCACGGTAAGATGTAATAGCATTTTAAAAATCAATGCTCAAATGAAATATAGACCTTTAATAAAAGGAGATTTGCAGAGAATAGTCAGGCTCATGTGTCAACTCAATTTGTTCTAAGCTAGAGTCAGTTATTCAAACAAGGGAAGATTTCACTGAATCTTTCCATTAACCTGGACTTTGAGGAGCCACTACAAGAATCAGGTAAAATAGAACAAGCTTCTCACTTGTTTTCCCTTTCAACATAACGTCACTGTCTACCCAACCGCAGAAGCCAGGAACACAGACGTTATTTTGAGTTTTTCCCTATCATAAATTTTCCTAAGCATGAAGCATAAAAATGAGGATTTTTTTCATGTTGTTTTGCAATAACTTTGCCTCTTTTGGTTAGTAGAATATAAAGCAGGGCAGGGTTTTGGCTGATTTTATTCTCCGAGCATCCAGAGTGGGAAGCAATAGCGGGCGTGTTGTAGAGCTCAGGAACATGTTGTTAGGAGTGATGATATTAGGGGCAATCCCGAGCAGATGGATATGCCAGTAAGTGTAGATGGCACAGGATACACACTCAGGAAAATCTGCCTTCTTGGATGAGATTCTTAACATTTTCTCACCTGCATAGTGGGAAGTGGATGCCATGCAGTTAATGTACGAATCACCTGTGCTCAGATTCCCTCTTCTTTCTCTCCTATTCCTAAGTGATCCACATTGAGAAGAGATGTTGGCACAATCGGGAGAAAGTAACAGCTTTCACAGGGTCGTGACTGAAGTGAAAGGTGGCAGTGGTGTCTCACAGGCATCAACCATAGTCTGAGGTGGGCCTGGGGCAGTGCCAGAGCCCAGAACAGGGCATGTCCTCCCTTAGAGGAGGTGTCTTGGGAGGCACAGCGTCTGGGCTGCTCTGGTCAGATGAGTCTGCCATTCTACCATAGGGGAGGGAGATGAGACAGGAGCTCACATGTCTTAATTCCATAGTGTAGTTTTCTGATCCGACATTCTATCAAAAGTTAGATCAAACTGAATCTGGTGGTGTAGGACTGAAATCCATGGTGGAAGGCTGAGGTGGAGGATGCCATGTTTGAGCCCAGCCTGAGTAACTTAATGAGACTGTCTCAAAATCAAAACTCAAAGATGGGTCAGGACCTGAGGGACCTGAGTTGAGGCTAAGAAAGAAAGAGAAAGAACAAAGAGAAAGAATGAAAAACAAGAGCGAGAGAGGGAGAGGGAGAGAGAGAGAGAGAGAGAGAGAGAGAGAGAGAGAGAGAGAGAGAGAGAGAGAAGGGCTGAAGATGTAACTATGCAAAGGTCTCCAGCACTGGAAAAAGAAAGCTAGATCACTAGATCAGCTGAAGATGTTGTCCACACTGAAATGCATAGTAGTTACTTAATGGCTTAGCGCAACTCAGGGTCTGAGAATGGCGTCTACACGGCAGCCAGGCGTGACGGCCACTATGATTTGGAACACGACCATTGCTAAGAGAAAGGAGCTTCGACCCAGGTGGCCACTGCCTGCTGGGAGCAGGGGCTCTGGAGGACGCGGCACTCATACTGGAAGTACAGGGTGAGGGAAAGCACGGAACGTGCACCCATGTCCTTGGCGTCACAGATTATCCATCCTCCAGGTCTCCCAACCTGGCACCACGCTTTTAGATGTTCATAAAAGTCAGGCATTTTCACTGCAGTAGCCATGCCGCTTCGTTATTAATGACAATTTCAATGTTTAGTACAAAAGCAGAAAAAATTATTTACTTAAAGCTGCTTTGGATATTTAGATATGAAGAACTCTTAAAGAAGGATTGCAATAACTCCAATAAAAATTTGTAGGTAGTGGGGTTATCAGAAAGATGTAAATATTGTAGAATTTTTGTTCAATTCAGCAAGTCAAGTCAGTTCTGTAAACTTGAATTAATTCTGTTAGTGCAAGTAATGAACCTTAAACTTTGATTAATGAATGCATCTCAATGTTGTTTTATAAAAGGCAGTATTAATTTGATCAAAGTGCGTAGTAACTGTGTTTATACTTAAAATCCATAAAGCTTTGTAGCCGCTCGCTATTTGCTTCACAAAGGGCATGGTGGAGATTGATTGCGCTGGAATTCGCCCTCTATTTCTGTTCACAGTTCAGAGAGCGAAATGGGAATGCCGTGAGCAGAGGCTTTGATGAATTCTGAGTGTTTTACTTTTACAGAGTCTCAAAATACCTTGTGATATTTGGTTATTGGGTACCTGTCAACAGCTTCGTAGTGTATGTCAAGTTCATAACTTTGAATTAAACCTAGTCTATTATATTATGTTTCAGTAGCTTAAGAAATTGTATTTTTATTTTCATTATTATATTATCACATATTTCTACCAATTGTTATATTTGTAGACGTAATAGATGGATTAATTTTAATATACTTTGGTATTTTTAAGATTTATTTTATAACCATTTACGGAATTTTTGCAAGGGTATTAGATAGATTCCCTACACTCCATCCACTCAGCTTCCTCTATAAGTAACATTTCACATGGGAATAATGCATTTGCCACAAGGGCTAAAGCACATCGACACAGGCATTATTAACCAAAGGTCACGCTTTGTTTGATTTACTCAGTTTTCCTATAATGCCTATTTTCCAGTTCAGAATTCCACTCCGAGTAACATATTACTTGAGTTGTCGAATGTCTTTTGCTCGATTTTACTTGACAGTTTCTCCGACTTTCCTTGTTTGAATGACTTTGACTCATGGAAGATTACCGGTGAAGGGTTTTGTAGAAGATGCCTCCTGTTGGATTTTAACGAAGTCTATTTACGGTGGACTGGGCCTGCGGCACAAAGAGCACAGAGAAGGAACCCATTCTTGCCACACCATCTCAGGGACTTTTAAGCTGATCAGGACCACGTGGCCTGAGAAGAACGTGGCAGGTCTCTTGGCTCCATCAGCACTCATGCACCTTGGGTCCTGTGTCATCCTTGGGGATAGGCCACCGTGCACCTCCCATGTGGAGAATGGGGACATGGGGTCCTTCTCCAGAAGGGAAGAATGTAGACATTCTTCTGTAGTGGGGTTTGTCCATTCCTCTCCCATTTCAAAAAAGTCAATAATTTATTTATGCAAATATGAATTTAGGAATATTTGTTTTATATGCTGGCCTTTAATCCAACACTTTTTATTTTGTTACTCAAATAGATCACTTTGAGTTTTGGGGTCTCTGTCGGTTGGGTGCTGTGTGTGTTAGACATCTCCCACACACAGTGGGGACCAGTTTTTTTTTTTTTTTTTTTTTTTTTTTTTTTTTTTTTTTTTTTTTTTTTTTTTTTTTTTTTTTTTTTTTTTTTTTTTTTTTTTTTTTTTTTTTTTTTTTTTTTTTTTTTTTTTTTTTTTTTTTTTTTTTTTTTTTTTTTGTCTGTAGTACGTTCCACTTTCTGGTACCACAAGTTGCTCCGTGTGTTTGTGTATTCTGGCTGTCACCCCAGGATAAGCCATTTCTGTGAGGCACTCTGGCTGCTGTTGTGGAGAATGGCATTAGAAGCAAGTCCGGGGTGCTAGTTGTGCTCTTTGCTACTGGAGCACCATCCATTCCAGGCACTCCCAGGTGACATAGCAAGGAATTATGGGAGGATGCATTAACCTGTGTATGCAAACTGTGGTCCAAATATATGGTGAATATTTATATTTTAAAAGATGTATTACAGTAAAAGCCACATTGCCATTAACCTTCAATCCTTTTATCTAGAGGTCCTCTCATATGAGTGTCTTTAGGAGGAGCGATCAAAAATACTGTGAATGCTGTTGTCCAGGGCTATTTGCTGGAATGGAAGAATCCTCAAACAGTGTTCACTGAATCTGGCACAGCGTAACTTCTGGCTCTTACCCAAAGTCAACCTTATCATGAAAGCTACACTTTTTGAATGGATTTATGACCGAAGGTAGCCATTACAGTGCAACTAAAGACACTTACAAAGAAGACTTTCAGAGCTGCTTTAGAAAATAGCAAGAATGATGGGAGAAGTATATTCAAGGTGAGAGGACGAACTGTGGGGGCATTTATTGCAATGTGTTTTTTATTACAATAAAATTTAAAAATTTATACAGTAGCCATATTTTATTATATCTCCTCTCTCTCTCCACACACACACACACACACACACACACACACACACACACACACTTGAAAGAATATATATGTGACTGTCTATGGCTACATGAATGAGCTCCTGTTGATCTAATCCATGATCCGTTGGTCACTCTAAGCTCTTTCTGTCACTTATCTATAATTTCCCATGACATAGAGAAGCCTGTGTTTTGTCATCAGCTATTTACTTCCTTACCTGTGCAATTGCAGGACACAGGCACATCGGTAGTGTTTCTCCAAAGAAACAGAACAAATAAGATATACATTCTTTCATGAGAAGAAATTTCTTTACGGAAGTGACAGAGTCTATTAATAAGGTTGAGAAATCACATGATAGGTTTCGGTAAGGTGGAGAACCAGGACATCCAGTGGCAAGATTCCATCCTAGCCCTAACCCTGAGTGCCAGAGGGCTAGGCTAGCTATCTCCCAGTCCCACCTGAAGGTTAAAGCTGCAGCACATGGACAATCCTGGAGTCCAAGGTTCATGAATATGGAGCTCTGAGGTCCAGGGCCAAGGACGAGGATGTCTCCTCTTTAGAGAAAGAAACTGGAAGTTCACCCTTGTGTGAACTGAGCCCTCAAGGACTGCGTTATGGTGGCCCAAATCAAGGAGGGCACATCTTCCTTATTCAGCCTACCGATTCAACCTCAGTCTCCTCCAGAAACATCTTTACAGAGATCTAATAGACAATGGTCTCCTGATGTGTCGGAATGCAGAGGATGCATCAGGTCAGCCATCACAACTCAGATTCAACAGGCCTGTGATGTCCTTCATGGCTCTAATATGCCATGACACCAGGTAAGTTCTCAAATGATGCACAACAGCACTCTCCATTGTAAGATTACAATTTAAACAATGGTGAGAGAACACTGGATAACTATTTAAATGTGTAAACACTAATCAAATCCAGTCAAAACAAACAGAACCCCCCACCCCAAGTGGTAACATGGCAACGTGGATTTCTGTCTTGTGTGTGAGTGACAGGACCTCCTGTCCCTGGCTGATGGGATGCATGATGGGGCCACAACTTCAGAATAAAGTGTGAGGCATAGTATTGCCGAGTGCTTTAGCAGTTACGTTTTTGGGAACTGATCAGTAAATTGTGTTGTATCCTCCAAGGAATGGAACACGAAGCATAACAGAATAGTCTAAATGTAACACGAACAACTTTATTTGAAGTCAGCAGGCACAGGAGTATTGTACTGGCCTAAATGACTCCAGAAATAATGAAACTTTGTAAAAGATAACCATAGTGGTCTGTTTGCATGGGGTTTTGGGAAAGTTACCCAAAAATCTCAGATGTTACTGTGGTTTGGATCTAGAATGTCCCCCCAAAGTCTCATGTATTTGGATGTTATGGATTCTCTATGGAACCATGTGCTATTGGGAAATTGGGGCCTGCTTCTGGAGGTATGGATTCATGGCATGTGGTAGATTACAGGTGTGTGGTGGAAGACGTGTATGTAGATTAGATTAGAGGTGTGGGGGACTATATTATATATGTATATATGATATGATATGATATGATATGATATGATATGACAGGTGTGTGGTGGGAATTTAAGCCTAAAAGGGATAGAACACTGAGAGGCAGGACACAGAAGGGTCCGATCACTGGAACAGAACCTAGAAAGATATATGCTACTTCTTTTCTTCCTCTCTTCTGGGCCTTGACTTGACTTCCTGTTTGCAATGCCATGAGGAGATGCCTCGGCCTCAGCCTCTCACAATATGCTATCCATGAATGGACTGTGACCTTCTAAAACTGTGAGCTAGAATAATCTTTCTTCCTCTAAAGTTGCAGGTGTCAGGAATTCCATCATAACAAAGAAAAAGTAACTAAGACAGACGGTAACAAATGTTCCTGAAATTGCTGACAATTACAGTGTGAAAAAATTGATTTTGAAGATGTTGAAATCCTAGATTTTCAAATCAATCAATTATTTTATTATATACAAAGGTATAATTTTATGGAATTTAGATAGAAGATAATTTCACAGATCTGTTTTGAACTGACATTGCATGAAACTCTATTATTTTAAATAGTGTCATTTTTAAATGAGCTGGGGTAGATATTCATTATTACCTGAATGATTCTAGTAAACCCCAATGAATTATTTTCATAATGACTGGTTATGTGTTTTCACATATTAGTAATCTTTCTGGGGTACAAGCGGGTCAATTTGATGCATGTACACAATGTGTAATCATCAAGTAGGGTAACAGCTAGGCTAGTGGCCTGGGCCTGTCACCCCAGAACTCTGGGGGCTGAGGAAGGATAATCACAAGTTCGAGCCCTGCCTCGGCTACTTAGCAACTTAGTGATGAGGTCCTGTTCCAAAATGAAAATAATGAAGGAAGAGCTAGGATGTAAGTGAGTGGGAGGCCTTGTGTTCCCAGAAAACTAAAAGCAGAAAATGAAAAAACCTTTATCAGGGAAATAAGCACTTCCATCTCTACAAATAAATTTTTCATTTAAGAAATATTTCCCATCTTTGCGGCCATGGCATGAAGTATCAGTGTTTTATGGACAGGAACAGCAGCATAACATACAATGTGAAAATAGCTTTGTAGTAGGTAGCAGCTCAGGTTTCCTCCACAATTGTATCTAACAGTGATGTCACATCTAAAGGAAGGCACACAGGCATTAGAAATAAGCCAAGAAAAGAAAAAAAAAAATGGAGACAATACAATAACTTGAAGTGTTTTTCCACTTGCCAATACCATGCCATTCCTCCTCAGAATCCCTTTTGCTTATACACTCAGCATTACCCTCAGAAACGATTAGGGAAGTGTGTTTCTTTGAGTTGGATAATTAAATGCCAAGAAAACTCACCACTCAATGTGTAATTCACTCAACATCTTGCTGTTTGAAGGAGCCAGTGTTCAACACAAGATGGATTGAATTCCTAACAACATCTGGCAGGAGCGGTGGACTTGGCCCTCGCCACAACAGCAGCACATTCATGCGCAGAGTGACAGCTGAGCGCATGGACAGTGCTCGCCACTGACGGGCAGATTCATGACTGCGCCGTAATGAGCCTACGCCACAACCTCTAGCCACGTACACCCGGCCTGCTGTTCCTTACAAGCTTTATCAGGGGACACGGAGTAAATTTCTGTTGTCATGTCTAATGGTGAAAGATTCTGGCTTCTAATACACTGAGGAAGCAAAGTAGAATTTCCATTCCAATAATCTGGATCAAAACATTTCCTCACGGCTGTGGTCAATGCATTCTGTCACTTAATTAAGCCCAAAGCATTGCAAATCGCATCAGCAAGCTAAGGAAAGACTACCTCTTCGACCTCGAAACCAGCCCTGCTCAGGACAAGTAGCTTCAAAAGTTGCTTGACTTTGAGGGTTTGTTGGAAAGGAAGGTTTCTCCGGGGCTTTTTCATGGGTTAAACAGAGATTAAAGCACATAGCAAGCAAAATTACAATTAAAGAGTTACACGAAAAATCACAACACAAGAGCAACTTCATTCGATGCGACGAGAGCTCTCCCACACTTGGAAAGCAAAAAACCAGGATATGGAAAAGGGAAGAGAAGCATTTAAAAAAATTCTGCATATATCATCTCTTTATTTCAAAATATGTAAGTTTTTCAAAGCTCAAAATGAGCCAAAAGAGCACTAGTGACGTAACAGTGTGGTGGTTGCTGCAGCAACCCACTCAAATGCATCCAAAATTGATACTTGTGGGCCACATTGCGATGTCCTTGTCGCCCATACACTGTCACCATGTAGCCAACCTGATGCTCTACAAGGTCCATGGGGAGGATTACAGCCGACCTCATGTTTGCAAGCGTTGGCAAGTGTCTGCTGTTAATGGGCACAGTGAATAGTTCTTGTGGTCTTGAACTTTTCCTCTCTCCTCAGAGTTTCAAAGACCTGATGATAAGCTTCCGGAGAGGGGTTGTTTCCTGGTGACACGTATGTATTAAGGAAGAGTGTGCTCTATGGGAGGCAGGTGGGGCACTTTTGAGGAGACCAGCCAGCTGCAGTAAGGTGCAGACACTGCTTTCTGCATCACAGAATGCAGTGTGCAGACTGTACTTTAAAATACTAAATTTATAATTCTGTTTTTTTTTTAAAGGCTAATTTGCAACAGTTGGGAGAAAGAATTCAGGAGGCATCATACAAATTGTTGCCCAGCTGAAAACTTAACATGGGCATTAGCATCTGTAAGTGGCTCTATAGCACACATTGTGAGAAATTCTATAACAAAGCAGAGATGGAGGGAAGTGGGAGGAGGAGGAGAAAGAGGAGGCGTTTTGTGTGTGTGTGAGAAAGAGAAAGAGAAATAGAGGGGGGACAGAGAAAGAGATCTGCAGATTCTTTTCCAGTGAATTAAAATTACTCAATAAGTAGGTTGCAGATTATGAAAAAGTAATGACTCTAAGGATGTTAAAAGTGGAAAGATAATTTTTGGTTTTGTTTCGGTAAATAAACCCACTGCATTTTAAGCTAATTTAGAGCATTGAATAGCTCACAACATGTGGGCAGATTTCACAACTTAAAGGCATAAAAAGAGTTGCACAAGTGCTTGTTAAGACACTCTGCAAGGCACTTTCTCCACCAGGATTCAGTTTTTTTAATTAATTATTTTGTCATTGAAACACTGTCAGCATTTCGAAAGTGTTACGAGATTTCCAGAGCTATGCGTCCAGTCATAAAGCGATGGATGGCAGCACAAGCGTTCTGTTTCATACCATGTGAAAGGCTAGGAAGACATCCACGTGGTAGGCAGGTAGGCACTTTCAGGTTGTTGCTTTAATTTAATTCTATGTACATAATTCATGGACATGTACCAACAGTGCTACTGTGATCCAGAAAACCCTTCAACATTATGGGTAGACGGGAAGACCATTCCTCTTTTTAGAAAAAATAGCTACTTCCCGTCAGTTTATCTATGTTTCCCATCCAAAGATGAAAGAGCACATCTATAGAGTTTTAATAATTTCATCTGCCCCCAAGCAATACTTTGAACAAATATTCAAAAACTGCATCTGGAAGGTATCATTTGCTTAAGAAAGAATGCAGTATGAATAAATATTAAATATAAAAATGTTAATGTTATTTACATTTCACAAAATAAAAATAACCAATAGGGTCCATGTTTACATCCATTGTATCAGGCCTTTCTCCTCAATGGTTTAGGAAGCCAAGTCTTCTGGTTAGTGTGTTGTTGAGAAAAC
The DNA here is from genome assembly GCA_004027205.1 of Ctenodactylus gundi. NCBI lineage: Eukaryota > Metazoa > Chordata > Mammalia > Rodentia > Ctenodactylidae > Ctenodactylus > Ctenodactylus gundi. The sequence continues at coordinate 359,138 of PVKB01001331.1, forward strand.
AATGGCTGTTTCTCCCATTGCCCTTTAAATCAGAGGTAGGTGCTGTAGCTGGTCAGGACTTGGTACTTGCAATCAACCATAATTTAGGTCATGGTCTCTCAGAAAGACTTTTTTTTTTTTTTTTGAGACAGGGTCTTGCTCTGTAGTCCAGGCAGGACCTGAACTCACTAGGTAGTCCAGGCTGGCATTGAACTCACAGCAATGCTCCTGCCTCAGCCTCCCCAGTGCTGGGATTGCAGGCGCGCACCACCACATATGGCCTATGTGGTGCTGGGCAATTGAATTCAGGGCCTTGCACTACCTACCAAGTTCTTTCCCCCTGTGCTATTTCTCCAGTCCTAAGACAATATTTTTATTTTTTATGTGTTTATTTATTTTTTTTTGAGACAGAGTCTCACTCTGTGGCCCAAAGACAGTATTTTTAAATTTGGCATTGTGCAATATACATAGTCCCAAAAATGCATATGAAAATTGGCTTTTCTGGAATTGTCAAAACAGAAATGCACAAAGACATAAAAAGCTGCAATAGTGAAACTCTTTCCTCATTGGTCAAAGTGCAGTGGGCCGGCTCCTTTTCATCTATTTTTCTGTGTAGTTTTAAGTGATTCCAAATTCCAACACATCTGTATGAGCAAACAGTTAGAAGGCATACTATCAATCCACTGAAACATTAAAGAATTTTTTTTTTAAAAATCTATGTATACATTTTTGAAGAGTATTTTTTTATTTCACAGAAGAAAAGGAAATGATGTCTTGTATTCCAAGCACTGAGAACAGGGACTGGAAAATACTCTCTAGTAACACTTTGAACTGTATACGTGGTTACAATGCCTGTGTGATTCCAGTGAGCTTTTGCTTCCAGTTATCATCTTAAATGTGTTTTGTGTTATTATTACTATCACCACTTGCTAAAGACAGTGTCTCGCTGTGATCAGAAACTCTTAGGCTCAGGTGAACCTCTTGCCTCAGCTTTCTAAACAGCTAGGACTCCAAGCACACACCACCATACCTGGTTTATAATATTATTTAATTGACTGCATTTATAATATTATATTTTAATTGATTATTTTAATGAAATAGTATTATTTACAATGATTAATAATCATCATAAATATATAGGTAAGCCACAGTACATTGTTATATAATCAGTAATGATACAATGTCATGTAACATTTAAAACTACAAAACCAGATCGGATGTCTCAATTGGGAAATTATAGTTCAATATTTTCAAATGCAGCGCTCTTCTTTTATGGATCCAATATTTTAGAGAACTAAGACAGGTAGACACAATGTAACAAAACAAAAAGCAAATAAAATAAATTGAAACACAAGTAACCTTTGGTGTACTTAAAAATGTAAAATCTAGTTTGTGAGAGAAGGGGCTGGTTAACCGGAAGGACCCTGAGGACCCCGGGAGAGTTAGCCAGTTTGTCTTTTGGACCCATTGCTTCGGACCTAGCCACCACCGTCCACCCCCAGGCTTCAAGGTCAGTGGCTGGGGAGAAGGACAGATCTGCCAGAGTCATCTTGTCACATTAGCAAGGGGCAAAGTGCTGCAGGAAAAGCCAGAGAGGTGACAGATTTAGCGGAGCTTGAACTAGTTAAGGCACGGATTCCCAGCCCTGGGGCTGCAGACCAGTACTGAGGGGCCTGTCCTCTCCAACAGATGAGCAGCTGCCCCAAGGTGAGTGATGAGCAAAGCCCTGCCCCCTGCCAGTATGCTTATATTAGGTTCCAGTGCCACTGTTGATTGACAGGAGGTATAACTTTGCTCCACACTCCCCTTCTGCATTTGCTGTCAATTCAAAGCTACCCACCTGCTGCCCCACTCCGCCGTCCTGGGGAGAACAGTCTTCAACTAAACCCATCCGTGATGTCAAAAGGTTGGGGACCACTGATTTAAGGAGTTCCAATGAGTCGCATTCAAAGAGTAGAGTTTAGCTTCCGGACGACAGCATGGTATTTATGAGCCCACTGAATAAAGAGGCCCCCATCGGGAAAACATAGGGAGAGGCAGAGCTGCAGAAGGACCTCTAGACGAAGGGAGCAACCGAGACAGGAAAGAATTTGAAGAGGGAAAAGGCTGGTCTGTCATGTCACGTAACACTGGGAAGTCAAATAAAATAAACACATAACATTGGTTTTTGGTCTTGGGAATGTAAAAAAATAAAAATAAGAGTGACTTGAGCCTATTGTGTTAGCTTGCCACGGCCGCCACCACAAAATACCACAGTCTGGGGGCTTAAAGCAACAGAAATGCATTTTCTCACTGATCTGAGGGCTGGAAGTCTGAGACCAGAGGGCTCCCTCCCCAGCTTGTGGACACCCCTCCCAGCTGGGTCGCCCATGGCCTTTGCCTGTGCGCCCTCCTCTCCTCCTCTCAGGGGACACCAGTCAGACTGGATTCGGGGCCACCCTAATGGCTTCATGTATTGTCTCTTATTTAAAATTCCCATCCCCGAGCACAGTTGCATTCTAAGGCACTGGGACTGGGCATCTCAGCATATGAGCCTGAGAGGTCACAATCAGACATAGATAGAGCTATGTAATCACGCTCGATATTCACAGGTTCTGCACTTAGGAGCTCACTTATTGGTTAAACTTAATTTACAGCCCAAAATTAGTTCTCACAGCATATTACAGAGAATGAGGAAAAAAATCTGACTTCCCATTATCTCTCCAGCAGAAGTCAAGCGAAGGAGATCTCATGCTGTGAAAAGGGTGTGTGCACAGTCCTAACAGCGATGTGGGCTTTTCTTGGTGATTCACTCACTGTTCAGATGGTCCCTAGTATAAGTACTCAGATGCTGGCTGGTGTCCCTAAGCACAGAAGGCTGTGCTGTGACTAGGAGAAAATTATGTGTCAGATAAACGTACAATCCCAGCACTCTGGGAAGCTGAAGCAGGAGGATTGCAAGTTCAAGCCCAACCTGGGGCAACTTCTTCATGACTGAGTGACGCCTTGCCTCAAACTAGAAATAAAAGTGAGTTGGTGTTGCAGCTCAGCGTGAAGGCCCTGGGTTCCAACCCAGCACACACACACAAAAGTTACTGAACGAATTATATTAAATTATCTATCTTTAAAAAGAAACACACATAAAATAAGATTATGTATATCAATCAGTTACAACAATGTTACCAGACTGAGGGAATCTGACCTGCATTTTCCTCTGAGTGATGACTTAACAGTCCCTAACACAGAGTTGTGGAGAGCTCCTAGTCACTGCTGAGGTGGGAAGAATCACCTGGATCCGCTGGAGGTTAGGAGCTGATGGATGGGGTGCTCAGAACCCAGGGTGTCGGGGGTGTAGCAGATGGAGCAAAGTCTGCAAGGAGCCAAAGCAAGGGGAGAAGACACGGGACTGTGGTCACCAGGCACACGGAGGTGGGGGACACCCCACGGCCAGGCGCAAACCCAGGGCAGCGTGGACATGGCTAGACTGTGACTTCGATGGGCCATTTTGTTTTTGTGAGCTGTATATGAGATGTCAAAAATTATATTTGGTATGGGCTAAAGAGTGAGACTCTGTCCACCCCCCAAAAGATCACATTTTGTATACAAATAAGTAAACTAATATATATTAAAACATGATGCTGGTTAACACAAAACTTCTCATTTTTTCTGATTTTAACAAATTAAAAATAAAACATTCTAGCGGGCTCCATGTGGGTCCTGCACACTCTGCCTCTGTGGCAGGTTGTCCAGTTTGTAGGTACCAGAACAGTGAACTGAGAAAATTCTCTACTTTATGGTCTCTGTGACACAGGAGGCAAAAATCTACTGCAGGGAACTCCATGAATTATGGATAAAAAACCAAACCAAACCCTGGTGCATTTGAGTTGAAACTTAGAAATGCAAAAAGGGGCTCACCAAAACCCACCGAAGGCCCGGATTCACCACCGCCTTTCACCCTGGTGATGGGTGGACTTTCTCCCGGTACAGCTCAGCTGCCTGAGTGAGGAGGACTTCACGCGGGCACCAGGCTGGAGGTTTCAGAGGCGCTTGAACGGGAAGGTTGCGTGTGTCGTCGCATCAGCGGGGAGGAGTGAGTAAGCGTCGGCCCCGAGCTGGGGTAGCACGGGAAGCACGGAGACCGGAGGAGTTGCCGGTGCGAAACGAAATGTAGTTTTCTGGAAATTGTATTAACCTTTCTGTTTCGTGTTTTGCAGGACATTTTGGAGCAACTGCCTGGTGGGTCTTGGGGAATAAGAAACAAGACACCCACGGTGAGGACAAAGGGGCGGAGAAATCTGGGGTTCCCCTGACAGCCAGGGGCCAGGGACCGAACAGCGTGTGCCCACTCGTGCGTCTGACTTCAAGAGTAGTAGGTGGGCAGGTGAGCAGCAGCCTGGCAGCTGTGCCAGCACCGGCGTCCACACGCTGACCCGCGTGCCAACAGTCCCGGCGGGAAGGGAAGACTGCCCAAGCGGAGGGCGGCGGGACGGCCCGGTCGTGTCAGGGAAGCCACCGAGGCCGCTTGCTTCTTTCCTGTGCCCTTGCCCGGTCACACACGGAGGTTAGGAAGCAGAGACAAAGGCAAGCAAGCCAGGGCCCTCTCTGCTCTCTGCTCTGTCTTGAGCTGCTAGCAAAGAAGTCGCTCGCCTGAGACGGCCACGTTGGAGAGTGGGCACCTCGGTGACTTGGAGGCCTTGCCTTGGAGTCAGCACCCTGAGGGCCGGGGATACAGCACCCTGCACACGGAGGTGAGCTGTCCTGGCTGCCTGACTCCTACGTGAAGGGTGGCCCACAGAACGAAGCCAGGGCATCAAAGTCACAGAGGTGAGGGCCAGGAGACTCCAAGAGAGCGGTCTGATTACTTGGCAGCTGGCAGGCCCTGTGAGAATGTCGGCAGAAGGAGGAGACTGGGGCAAATCCTTTTTCTTGTCACCAGCCCCGGATCAGACAGGGCACTCACCGTGTGAACAGGAAAAGGGTTTATCCCAGGGGGTTGGGGGAGACGGTAGGAATAATTTCTCCAAAGTTGCTCATCTCTCAGACTGTCATATGTAGCAGGGACATATACATGATGTGCCAGAGAAGAGGGGGTGTCATGACCTCCATGTGCACCATCAACGACAAGCTTGCAATCTTCTGCTGGAGCTTCACAGCCTGTGGCCAGGGGCTTGCTGTAACTGTATGGCCGGCACCCAAGCTGCCCATGGTGCCCTCCCCTGCCTGCTGGACCCTGGGTTTTTCTGTTGTTGCTGTTGCCCGGTTGGGTGGAGTTGTGAGCTCTCTGGGGAGGAGGCAAAACATTTTCTGACTTCTAAGGTTAAAACACTATCCTGTCAAGGGGTTGGAGCTGCAGCTAGTGGTTCGAGACCACATAAATCCACGGGCTCATGGCGCATGCCTGTAATTCCAGCACTCAGGAGGCTGAGGAAGGAGGATTGCCATGAGCTCTAGGCCAGCCTAGGATACATAGTGAGCTCAAGACCAGCCTGGACTACAGAGGAGAACACTGTCTCAAAAATAAAAGGTATCTTTTGAGTGTACATTTTTAGTAGTATTTGACATTAAGGGTAAGTGTTTGGTAACCGAGTTCCAACAGGACAGAGGCAGAAAGACACTTGTGCACCTGCCCACTTCCTTCACCTGGCTTGCATTGTCAGCTTTTGGCAACTGGAAGAATTTCTGTTTTTTAGCAAATCTTATCCTGCGTGTTCCTAAGTGGCTATCTGAAAGGACTAGAATTCACTAGACACCGTGAGCACTTCCCTGGACGGTGAGTGTCTCGAAGTGCTCCTGTTTGCTTTTTCACATCGACATTTTGAGTTAGTTACTTTTTAATGAGTCAGAGAACCTCACTGCTCGCTTAACATAGGTTCTACTGGGAAATTGTTTAAAAATTTAAGACATCTGATTTTATAAATGGGCTTTCAGAAGCAGACTTGCTCATAAGCTGGGGATATATTAAAGTGTCAAGATTTGTGGTATTGGTGGAAAGAAAAAGCTATAATAAACCAAGAAAGTCTCTGCTGGTGCTATTGTTGGCCACTACTCTATGGACTTGATGTCAGAAATTCCCTGTGGAGCTATCTTTTCTTGAATTATGTGTGAATTATTTAATACAAGATGTTAGGCAGTCAATAATTACTTGGCATGAAGAATTTGGATGATTTTACTGCTGTAGGTGGAAAGTTTATCCTCTCAAATGTATCATCTTGATTCCGTAGAATAGTTTTTTTATTTATCAGTGATTCTGTGACTTGGTTGTGCACATAAATCATGTACTGATGCAGCTGGGATGCAGGTGGATTACGTGGATATCTATCCACCTGTGTAGCTTTATGGTACCTCAAAATCCCCTGAAGTCAACAAATGTTTCTTCTTCGGGTCGTAGCAACGTCTGAGATTTCATCATCAGGGATGCCTTGCCTTACTTCCAATCAGGCAGTAGAGAGCTCTGATCAACAGCTGAGAACTGTGTCCTTTGAGGGCCAGCTAGGGTCACAGCAGCAGGCTGTGAGAGCAGAAGTCTCAGAGCAGCTTTGGTTGCTCAGCAAACATTGGGCTCAAAGTTGTTTCAATGCGATGTTTCGAAGATGCCTGGTAACCACAGAGCATACAGATCTTGATTCTGTTCCTAACTGACTGCTTCATCTAGTTCTATCTCACTGTAATCCATTAATGAAACATGGGGAAAAACTTGGCCAATGAACAGCATCAGTGTAAAGTATAATTGTTCCCTACAATTCTGTTCTCTGAACTGAAGGCACAAAGTCTCAGTCTACCTGGTATACACATTTTCCTCTGAAAAAGAGAATAAGGCGGGTGTCTGTTTTCAGTCTGTCCTGTAACATGCTCAACCCTGTGTCTGCTCCCATCTTCCTTCTTCATGTTGAGGTCACTGTTAGGAATACAGAGCCATTGGACAGGGAGGAAGTGGCTGGCTTGCGGGCCTCAGTCCTTCTCTATTTAGCGATGGAATAGAACGTGGCTAACACTGACCTTTGATGCTTTCTCATGTGTCCTGGCTCAGGATGTGGTATTTTAAGGTGGACGTATAATCCTCAGGCCCGCACATGTGTGCGTTTCTGGGGATGGTAGGGATGGAGAGGGGACGGTGGAGGAAAAACATTCAGGAGTAGGTGCTCCAAACTACAGCGGGAGCGCCCTCTAAGAACTGAGAACAGGTTTTCCTGAGCTGTTGCGGGACACCATGTGCTGCACGGCTTGTCTGCTGCCCACTTGGTTGGCGGGGGCAGTAATGGCCCTTCCTCCTTCCGTCTCTGACTTCAGCCTTGCCAAGTCCGGGTCAAGGTGTTAGCTTCTTCTGGAGGATGTCGGCATCCAGTGTTATGGCAGTGACTGACTGGATGGGGAAGAGAATCGAAATCCTTACAATGCGTGCCAATTTCCCTAATGCAAACTCTCCCAAGGTGTCCAATTCAGAATTATCAACAGTGTAACAAACAGGTGGCCAAATTTCTGAATAATTTAACAGTCTGTTCTCTTGAGCCGGAAATTCATCTCCAGCCAGGCAACCTCCCGCATCCAATTGTTTGTTTGGAGTAAAAGATGGAAATAAACCTTGTGTGTACTAAAGGAACAAATGCTTTTGTTTTGTAAGTGTTTTTTTGTATATTGTCACTGAATTTGTAGTTGAAATGATTAGGAAATTATTTTAAAGGGTGAATTTGCCTTTACAAACTGTATGTTCTGTTGCTCGGGAAGAGTATTCAATAACCAAAGTGTAGGTCTTTCTTGAAGGCGCTAAAAGATAAAGGCAAAAAAGCTGATATGTTGCACGTAATAGCTAAAAGGTTACCACTTAGCATGTTTGTTAGTTCTGTTTCTCTTTAAAATGGCTAGCTCTCAGCAGATGCTTCCTAGCTTGCTCTGATTATGTAAATGTTTCCTCTGTTTACTTAGGTTTTTCCCAATTAAATTACAAGTTTGTTGAGGATACAGGTGTCAGGTCTTCTTCCTGTAGAGTCTGATAAAAACACCAGCCCTCGGGAAGCCTCCACCCAATGAAAAGCAGGTGTGACTTCCCAGAGGTTTTCAAGGGGCCCTCTCTGGTTGGCAAAGCAGTACTTCCTGGCGCTGGGTGACGCCTTTGAACAGCACCCGACTTCCGTAAAAGTGACTATCAGGTGAACCACATGAGCACAGAATGGGATTCTGACCCTGCTGGTGTTCCTGTCTCGTTCGGTGATGCCCCGGCATGATGTTCAGGGGGGCACAGGGCAGGGGGAGTGGCTGGAGGAACTGGGGCCAGTGACCCTGGAATGTGCATGCCAATGGGGCTTCTTGCCTTGATGTTTCTAGAAAAGAGCTACTTTGGAGAAGAGATAGGAGTTGAGTCTGAAACAGAAATTTATAGAAAGCTGGAGGGACAGAGGAGTTGTGGTTAGCCAGTCAATCGACAGAAAACACGGAACAGCAGAACAACCCTGCCCACTTTTTCAAAAGTAGTGATGATTCCATCAAAACAAATGACTGCAGATTCATAGCCACAGACTTCTAGAATCCCATGGAACTCATCCTATTTCATGGATAAAAGCACAGAGGATGGAGATTTGTGCCAGTTTAATTCCATTAAAACACAAAGTAGCTAACATATTTAAAAATAATGCCTTATGGAGGGGAGACTGTCAGAAGGGCCGACCATCTCACTGGCGCATACAGCCTCATGGGTGTGCTGAGTGCACCAACACAGGCAAAAGCAATCAGTGACTCTTTGTGGTGCAAATAAATTTTTAGGAACCACAGAAGGAGAAGACAGTGGACTCCAGGGGCCCCGGAAATGCACAGAAGACAGTCCTTCTGAGCAGGACTGAAACATCGGAGATAGCAGAGAGGATTTTAAGTGGGTTGAGTTGGGAGGAAGACTATTTCACTCTTAGCAAATTTCCTCTGCAAGTTTAATAATTTGCTCATGAATTTCTCCAAATCTTACTGTTTAATGCCACAAGCTTGTTTATTAGTGACGGCCAAGCCTAGAATTATACAGTTCATCTACAGCAACTCAGAGCAAGGTCCAGGCTGAAGCGATAGCAAGAAGGGGATGTCCAGCAGCGACTGGACTGTGGTGATGGGGAAGGGAAAAGGAAGGAGGCTGGCCATTTCCACAGATGTGGTCAGTGGCCAGCATGAAGGAGGGATGATTGGGCCAGTCTGCCAGCAGGATTTGTGAGCTAAGAAATTGTAAAGCAGTAATACTGTCAAGGAAAGATGGCTTCGCCTCAGTAGTCACTGTGTGTTTATCATTTGCATTTTCCCTTTATTTCTCAGTAATCCAAACACCTTTACTCAGCATGTAGCTGACATGTTAAGTTATCCAAGCTAAGCTTGAACTTGCTGTCCTACTGCCTCAGCCTCCCAGAGTACTCTGATTACAGGTCTGCACTGTAGGGTCTGGCTTAAAATTCTTCCCTTTCAAGGAATTCTACTTTGAAGCCTAAAAGAAGTAATCACATCCTATTACACTTAGGTTGTCAAGTAACCCAAAATCTGGTCCAAAGCCATCTGCACCTGCCTCAGTGCAGGGTGAGCCAGCAGGGTTCGGAAGGGACCCGCACAGGAAGGCTCTGCATTTCCAGCCTGGAGAAAGCAGCACTGGAAGTCCTGATAGCCTGGAACTTCGGAAATTCAACAAATGCAAACACAGAGTCGAGAGTGAGCAGTGCCCCTGCGCACATCCTAATTAATGTTAAAGACAGAGGGGATCACTCCTGAAAACTGAGCTGTCCTTATGTTATGTATGAGGACTTCCATTAAATTTCAGATGTTATTATAATGATTTAAAATCATAGACGGTAAAGCCATTTTGCAGCATTGGTCACTGAGAGCCAGCTGTGCGTCCTGACCATGGTTGCGGTTGGTAACAGGCACTACATGCTCTGGGGCCTCTTGTCTGTTGTTCGTCCTTTTTTGTCTTTTCCTGAATTTTTTCTTTTTTGAGACATGGTCTCACTCTAGGCTGTAGTCCGGGCTGGTCCTGAGCTCATTGTGTAGCCCAAGCTGACCTTGAACTAATGCCAATCTTTCTGTTTCAACCTCCTGAGTGCTGGGAGTACAAGCATGTGCCTCCACGCCTGGCTTATGTGGTGGTGGAGAACCGAGCTCAGGGCCTTGTGCTTGCGAGGCAAGCATTCTGGTCACTGTGCTCTTCCTCCAGGCCCTTTGTGAGGTTTTTTTTTTTCCAGACATGTAACTTACAGGGAGACAAAGACTCCAACTCCCTGTTCCAACTTACTCTTTTTCTACAGCTCTCTCCACAGAATCTCATCGACATCTCTCAGCTCACTGCTCATTCCTGTTGGTTTGGGATCTAAATCTTTACCTGCTTCCCTCGAACCCCTTGCTGTCTGATCACCCTTGTCACTTTAGCTCAGCATGTCCCAGGACCAGGGCTCCACACCCTAAACAAGGGGACACACGGTCCTCTTCAGGTCTTTCTGAATTATTCTCATTGCAGGAAACAGATTAGCCACCTGTGAGGACTGCCTAGGTGAACCTTCACCACTCGAAACCAGTTTGAATAGCATGGCCAGAACATCTGAAGATAACCCGTCGTAGCTCATCTGAACTCAAACTTAGAAGTGACTCTTCCCCAACTAGCCTGTATGATTCAACGGTTAGCAACTCAGCATGATCTGCCTTCCTTAAGAGAACCTCACACAATCTCTCTGTAGACCAGCACCCTTCCTCCTATTCAGAATGATGGTGCCCATTCTTTTCCACATGGGATGTACTAGTGTTTTTACTTAAAAAGTTCTGTCTCTGTGGTATCTTTCGTATGGCCAGTTCCTCTGTATATTTGCACAAAGTTGACTGATTCGTTCCTTTATATCTACAAACACAAGTTGTTCTTCAGTTTGTATATCTCTCTTGCTTTTCAATTTAGCCACACACACACACACACAGAGACACATATGTTATATATGCACACACATTTATGTTTGTGCACATATATAAGTTTATATATGTTTTCAATTTAAGTATATATACATATACAACTATCTTATATACACATATATCTGTAAATATATGGACATTACACATATTAATATATACATGTGTGTATTCATGTATTTATATTTTGTGCTTGAAATGTGAACGTGAATTGTGTGCAATGCAGTATGTATAATATGCTCAGTGGCTATTCAGGTTTGTGTCTGGAGTGTGCCCCAAAAGCCTCCTGTACCTATGGATACCCTGTGCTGTTTGGAGGTGGGGCCTGGCTGGAAGGGGCGGAAGGTGGGGTTTGACCTGGAGGGGCGCGTGCGGGTCTCGTCTTCCTCCAGCCCTCTGCTCTGTTCTGCCACGCAGTGTGGAGCTCGCTCGCTCCCTCTCTCCAGTTCCACACCCTTCCACCATTTCTAACCACCTTTCTGTGAGTGGACTGACACCTTCAGAAACTGAACTGAAGTAAGCCCTTCCTCCCTAAAGTTGTAGATGCCAGGCCTTCTGTCCCAGCAACAGAAAGTCACCAAGAGAGTGGCTATTCAGCAGGTATTGGCTCCACAAGTCTAACTAAGTTGGTGAACACTAGCGAGTGTCTGTTATGACCTCGTTACATGGATAGATGGAAAAACAATGCAAAGCCTCCCTATCAAACGCCGCTGTAGTGTGTGGACAAAGAGCATCACGGGAAAGAAATGAGAAAGCTGCTCACGGCTCTGTGTGGCCCAGATTCACCCGAAGCTTTCGCGTCTCCATCGTGATGAGAAAACCCCAGAGTGGGTGAACAGGCGTCTGTGGTAAGGGTGTCTTTGCCACTCACGTCCCCTCGGCACTTGCCATTTTGGCACACTGTGGTGGCGAGGCCCTGCGGCTCGTGGCCTGAGGGCTTCTGTGATACCTGAACCCCGACAGAGCCAGGGATGTGCAGCCCAGGAGGGAGTCATCTACCCGGGAGCACCCTCGCCCTGCGAGTCAGGAGGGAGGGCGTGGACACTCTGCTGCTTGGCTCTGTGGGAGCAGAACCACGTTGGAAATTCCAGCACTCAGAGATTCGCTCGTCCTGGGCTTGACCTGGACATGAGCTTGCTCTTTAGAGGCTTCTTGCTTTCTCAGTATGTTTTCTTTTTTTCTGGTGCAGGAGGGTTGAGCCCAAGGTCTCCACACTGACCTATATCTTCAACCAATTTTTATTTTGAGACAGGGTCTCACTATATCACTAAGTTGCCCACAGAAACACACCTCTCTGCTTCTTAAACTGCGTCTCAGGCTTTGCTTCTGAAGAACCTCCTACACAGGGATTGTATAAGTGACACAGTGGCACAATTCAACAGTGTGTACACTGATGATGATACTGTGTGTCAGCATTTTGTGTTTTCTGGGTCTGGCCTTCACTTAGAAACATAGCATAGGTGTAATTTTGAAGGTCTGTTGGACTGTGAATAACGGCACCTCTGGGGTAAGAATGGACTTGGTGCAAATAATTTCTTAAGATCATTAAGCTTGAGTTCCTTTCAGTAAAGAGATTTTTCAAGAGCTAAGAACAGAAATTTTGTGTGATGCCTGTGTACATCTCTGAGTATGTTCCTGAAGGAATTAATGGCATACTCTGGTAATAAACACATGTGCATGTTTGTAGCAGTGCAATCCATGTATAGCTCAGCTCTGGAAATGGTATATATGCCTACAAGAGAAAAACAGATACAGAATATATATATATGTACACAATGGAATATTATTCAGCCATAAAGAGGAATTTTTGTCATTTGCAGGAAAATGGATGGAATTTGAGTATCACAAAGTTTCTCTTATAAAACAAACCCAAACCAAATTAATAAATGAATCAAACAAAGGAGATCTGGAGAAGCAAGAAGGCAGATACCTGGAGGTGAGAAAGGGATCAGAGTGGAGGAGACGGTGAGGAGGAAGGTAAAAGGATTGAATACAATCAAAGCATGTTATATGCATGACTGGCTCCACAATGAACATGACTGGCCTGCATTCGAAACATACACTGATTAAAATGTTGTTTTAAAATCAGGGAAAAAAAGCCATAGTTTCCTCATAGGTGTAAGATGAATATGAGATTGTAGTGATTTAAAAGGGAAACCAGACATGAGGCATTTAGCATGATGCTAGACACGTGGACCATGCACAATGCATGTGAATTTATCTACACGTTCCAAGTCTCTGGAGGCACCTTCCATTCAGGATGCATGGGATGCTTTAGAACAGGCACTGACTTCATGTTTTTGGTCAGCGCCCCACAGCCCATTTTTAGCAGTGTATATATTTGATACACGGTGGTTACACCAGGCTTGACAGCTTTGTACACACACATCGCGCCAACTGTACAGTTCCGTCCTCTCCCCGCTTTCTGCCTTCCCTTCTTCTCTCTCATCCCTGTGAATTCCAGCGTCTCACTGTCTCACTCCTTTGAATCTATTATTTACTTACAATCTGGGTTTCTTGTATTAGAGAAACCATGTGACACTTATTTAGCCTTCTGAGTCAGACTCATTTCACTAAGCATGAAGGCCTCAAGTTGTGTCCTTTTACCTTCAAGTGACTCCAATCTGTTTGTCCTTACGGCACAGTAGCAGTCCAGGGTGTACACATGCCACAGTTTTTGTGTGCCTGGGTCTGTTGGTGGATATTTCAGTGTCTTCCACAATTTAACTATTGTTAGTTGTGCGCTATAAAAATGGGTGTTCATGTATCTCTGCCACGTGTTGTTTTTAACTCTTTTAGAAAGATACCTAGAAAATGAACAGCTGGGTCAAATGAATTACCTATTTCTGTTTTTTTTTTTTTTTTGAGGAATCTCCATGCTGCTTTCTACAGTGGTTGTACCACTTTACAGTCCCACCAGCGATGGAGGAGGGCTCCTTCTCCCTGCAACCTTGCCAGCATCTGTTGCCGTTGGAGCGCTTGGTGTACACCATTCTCACTACAGTAAGATGGCATCTCAGTGTTGTTTTGATTTGCATTTCCCTAATGACTATAAATGTTGAATTTTTCATGTAGTTTTTGGCTATTTGACCTTCTCTGAGAACTTTCTATTCATATTAATTGCCCATGTTTTAATTGGGTCCTTGATTTTGAGGGGTTTATTAATATTCTTCAGTTCTTTGTGTATTCTAGTTATTAGCTTCCTGTCCAAGTATAGATGCTAATTTTTTTCCTGTTCTGTTGGTTCTCTCTTCACTCTGTTGTTTCCTGTGCTGTGTGGAAGCTTTTTAATTGGATGTAATCCCATTTGTTGATTGTGAGGGTTATTTCTTCTGCATCGGATGTCCTAGTAGGAAAGTTTGTTCACACCTATAACTTGACTAGTTCTACCGGTTTGGTTCTCTAGCAGGGTCAGTGTTTTCATTTTAACATCTAGGTCTTTAATCTACTTTGATTTGATTTTAATGTATAGTGATAGGTGTGTGTCTATATTCATTCTTTTGCATGTGAATAAACATTTCTCCAAGCACCATTTATTGCAAAGACTATCATTTCCTCAGTGTATGTTTTTGGTCCCTTTGTCAAAATACTCAAAAGCTTACCCAGAGCAACCAGGCAAGAAAGTGAAATAAAGTGAATATAGGTTAAAGGAAGAAGTTAGACTTCCCTTATTTGCAGTTGATGTGAGTCTTTATGTAGAATACCCCTAAACCAAGAAACTCCTAGAGATAATTAACAAAGTCAGCCAAGGAGCAGGTTATAAAATTAATACAAAAGGTCGATAGCATTCCTCTATACTAATAGTGAACTTACTGAAAAAGAGTTGAGAAGAATAATCCCATTCTCAGTATCTCCTTAAAAAATTAAATCCTAGGACTAAACCTAACCAAGGAAGTGAAAGACCTCTACACTGAACATTATATTATACTGAAAAAAGAAACTGAAGGGAATGTTAGAAAATGGAAACGCACCCCCTGTCCCTGGATAGGCAGAATTAATATTGTTGAACTTGATATACTGTCAAAACTGACATACAGATTCAATGCAATTCCTATCAAAATACCAACTTTTTTTTAAACAGAACTTGAGAAAGTGATTTTAAAATTCCTATGGAACCAAAAGAGACCCACAAAAGCCAGAACAAGCCTGAATAACAAGACAAAAGCAAGTGACATTACAATTCCAGACATCAAATTATATTTCAAAGAATGGTGATGAAACCCATACAATATTATAACAAAACCAGACAGGCTGACCAGAGGAACAGAGCCGAGGATGAAGACGCAGAGACAACCTCAAGTACCCTCAGCCATCTGATCTTTGACAAACATAGTGACTTCAATACCAAAAAATTAAACTTTAGAGCAAATTTCTGTATGTACATTTTAGATGCCCATATTTATCTAGGGTAATGTATTCTTCAAAAAAGGTTGCGCACAGTATTTGAAGAAGATGGTTAGTTGTAAGGGCAGCAGAGCGTGAGTGAGACTGGTTGTGGATCCACAAATACAATTCTGGGCAGTTTCTAAAAGGCTTATGATGAATTATTGCTAAGATTTCTAATTTAGTAAAGTAATTCTATGACCATGTTGCATAGAGTAAATATTTAGAAAATTAATCAATCATTGGCATGTACAAGATTTAAATGTTTTACAGTATAATGGAGATTATAAAATATGTTTGAGGAAATGTTAGGGATTGTTTACCCCGGATAAATGTTTTCCACAGAGACGTAAATTGGCTAGCGATTTTTCATGGAAAAACAGATTCTGTTTCTTTTTCTCTTAGTAATATGAACTTTTGGTCTTTTTTTGTTATTATTTCTGGGTGTACATGGAGCTCGTGATTTATGTGAGAAGCTATTAGAGTTTCACAGAAGAAATTGTTGAAAAATATTCTAGTCTCTAATGTTGAAACAACATTCCTAAAAAAAGAACTTTGGTAGAATGGAGAGATTTTCTAGTTTCCATTAGATAGCTTAATAAAATACCTCATGGGTTTCATGGACATTAGAGATGCCAAGGCCCCTCACACCTTCTCTGCAGACTTTCTCTTAGCATACATTATTTACCTCACCAACTTTTTCAACTTTTAGTTCATACTCTTATAGTGTCTGCTTCTTTATAGCCTCGTTTTGAAGCTTCAGGTTCTACTCCAAGCATGCTCGCTTTCGGTGCCACTCTGTGATACTAAATGTTTTTAGCTTTACTTTTATCCTAGCATATACTAAAAGTTGGGATATTTAAAAAATCAGCAGAAAGCCCAGGGCACAGTTAAATTACTTTTCCATGGTCAAATATTGAGATGAGTATATGACATCTTAAGACATTCTCAAACCATAGAGAAATAAAATATATGTGCTAAAAGAATAAATAAGCTAAAAGAAACTCTATCAGAGCTTGCCTTTTACCTTTCCCTGAAATGTACCAAAACCAGGCGCTGGCGTCGCAAGTCCTGTCCTGGGCCTCAGCGGAGGGACCTGGCTGCAGAGCCCTTGCTGGCTCATTGGGCTGCAGACCTGTCATCTGCGTTGCTCTCCCGGTGGCCCTCGGTGCTCTGCCTGGATCACCCACTCTCCTGGTGTCCGTCGTGGCTCCTTTCCTCTGCTCACTTGGGAGTTGATGGGCAAGTCCAAGTTCAGGTTCTGGTGTGTGTTATTTACGTGATCCTGGGCTTGCGTCAGCACATATGTCTACAAGAAACGGGCTTAATAATCAACTGACAATGCTACCGGTGGAAGTGAATGAAGCATGTAAAATAGTCTAACAAAACAACTCGTAAAAACTCAATAACTATCCCTGGCCTCTCTCCAGAGCCGCTAGGGAATGGGATGTAGCCATAGAGCACTTTTTTCATACTTTAACCCCTGGAGATGGGTAGCCTTTTATGAGTTGCTGGTAGCAGCTGACAGACGTGGCAACATAGTCACCTTCCTGTCCTGTGTCCCCTGTCTGAGGCCTAAATTTCAAGAACTACTTTATGAATTCCCTCAGATTTAACTTTCTTGTCTTTAAAGTGGAAGTAGTACTTGTCTTACATTCTGAGGAGAGTGTTTTAGTGTCATATTAAGCTTTTTGATATGGAGATATTTCAGTATATCTAAAGGAACTCTCATTAGGAGGCAGAGACCACTTATAATTCACCTATAAATTGATAGCAATAAATATTAAACTTTAAAGTGATTTTTTGCATTTGTTTATTAACTTCCTCATGAGCTGTTTGATTACTCTAAAGTCCCCCACCGTCTTCTATGGTGCTCAGGCGAGGCCTGCTGCCCCTTGGTGGTTGTAGCTCCAACACATCTGCGAGGTGGCTCTGGTAGTGGGGGCATTCTGGCAGGATGGGTAGTTTTTGTTTTTGTTTTTTGGTTTTTAGATTGTGTCCTTTTTTTTTTTTTTTTAAATAACAAACACCTGGATACTAACAGTTCTAGTACAATGCAAATGTTTTTTTCTTCTGCTTAGCATTAAGGATAGAGAAAACAAAACACACATGCACACACATACATGCATGCACACACATTTCATTTTTAGTAATTCTTCTAACCAGGCTTGGCAGGAAACACCTAAAAGGAGGATAAAGTAAGAGAAAAAAATTATTCTCAAAAAGAAAAAAGAAACACTGAGCCACCAGGCCTTATTCATGGCAACAGTGGCAGGCGAGGTCTCTGCCCTGGAGGAGCAGCTCTGGGGACTCCCACGGCAGCCTCAGAGCACAGAGACATGGCCCCAGACACTGTCTTAGTGTTCTTTGAAGGCCCAATTATTTTTCTATTATCAAGAAAAATAGGACCTAGAAATAAGAATCAGAGGTTAGCAGAGAAAGGAAGAAGATGCTGAACCTGAGTCTTGACAGCCGCTGCTTTTGGAGAAGAAAATTTCACCCCTGTGGTACGTACTTGATGTCTTTAAAGCAACTTCAATCAAACAATGAAGATTTGCCATCTTTTCTAAGCTTCTTTGGCAATTATAAACATAATGTTATGAATTTATGGCTATCATAATAGAGAATAAAACTTGGAAGTCAGATGCTAAAACTGGTAGAAAAGCTATTTTCTCTAACAGTGGGAAAACGCCATTGTGAAGCAGCTTATTTTCCTGAGTTGAATTCTTTCAAAATTAAATTTATGGACCATTCATACATTCCAACAGCACAGGGTCACTGCAGTGTCTGAGTGTATCATATGACTTCAGGAATTCAGACATAGCAATTCTTCCTACAGAGCCAACGAGCACTGGTTGTATAACTGGAAAGTTCAACTATAAGTATCAATAGTGAGTATATTTATAGAAATATTTGTGAATGTATGTAAAATTATTTGAGGGTCGTTATACTTTTTCATGTAGAAAAGAATGGAAATATTTGTTAAAGCCAAAACCACTCTGTGTAGTTACCAAAAGGGATAGCCGTTTGGTCTAGGCTGTCAGTTTCCTGGCTCCAACTGGTCTAAGTGAAAAAAAAAAAAAAAAAAAAAAAAAGTGCACACAGACACTGCCTGAAAAGAAAATATTCCTGGGCCTACTATTAGCTGAACATTGGATTTTCTGCAAATCAATTCAGTTTCATTACTTGGCAATTCAATATCACAGTATCACATCTCTTCTACCTACCTCAAGCAATAGATCTGAAAACAAGTTAGAAACACATAAAGAAGTGTAGGGAAAAGCAGAGAGTTCTACTATAGAAAGTTCCATTATTTTTTGGCTCAACGACTCCCATGGATTGCGCTTGCAGTGGTTTTGCTGGCAGATTTGCAACATCTTTCCTGGTTCCAAGCCCACTTTCACTTGGATCCTTTACAGTCTGGTTTTTACGGAGGAGACATCCTGACTCTGGGTGAAGTGAGATGTAAATTTGGATTTTAGCAGTTTTCCACATTAGAAAATTGACTTGTCCCAAACAGTCTACTTATTGCAAAAGGTATTCTATTATTGGACTAAGTCACCTTAACAGGCGATTATAAAATGGTAACATGGCATTTTGCTCAGAGATGGAGCTCTCTCTAGATTTTTCTCGAACAGGTGACAAAATTTGCCAAGAGTCAGATGACTTTGTAAGGCAGTCGAAGAACTAAGAACAAAACTAAGGCAACATGGGCCAACCAGAGGCTGATAAATCTGGAAAAATAGGTCTAAGAGGAGAAAGTGAACCATTCCAACAAACGAAAGAATATTAATGTGGCAAAATTAAGGATGCTTTTCCTCAGGTATCTGTATTCTTGTGGCAGTGTCCTCTAGTCCAGCTCACTGTTGTGGCAAACAATTATGGCAGGCCTTTGGAAGGTGAGGGCAAGTCTGTGCTGGTTGGGTTAGTTTAGTACTTGGCAAGGAGTGGTTTGGGAGTTAGGGGAACAATGGTGACGTTGTTGGACCCTCGCTGTCCCTCTGGAGGTTCTTTCTAGCATTCTCTTTGGACTCCATAGCTCACTTGAAAGTTCACTATTGAAAAAGTGTGAGATGAGTCATCAGTGGACACATGTGCTCTGAGAGCTCAGGCGGCACGCCGGTGGGGGCTCTGATAGAGTCTCGAAAGAAATATTTAATGTGCGGGTGAAGTGATTTGGATAGTGCTGGGTCCTCCAGAGACACAAGAAAATAGAGACCAGAAGGTTAGTAACCCCCTTCTGTGTAGAGCCTTCTTCAACCCTTCAAAGTGGAATGAATAATTTGTGCTAACAAGTAGTTAGGCTCTCAGCATAAGCCAGTTTAGAATTCATAAAATATCAGCCTTGTAGGTTTTTGAAAGTCACACAGAACAAATAAGCTATTCCTTCCCACAATTCTCTCAGCTTTCAGCCAAGATTTTTCCCCAGGAAACGTACTAGAAAATCCTTATTATCTTCCAAAACAACCTTTTTTTTTTTCTCTTTTTACTGTTACGGTTTAGTTAGTTTCAACAGTTTGAAATACATTCTTATGATACTGGCTTTGCCATCAGTTCTCTACAGTCTGTGATCACTGTAGAGTACATGATTCTGTGTAGGGTTCTCCGAATTTCTGACACTTAGTGATGTAACTGACAAGACCATAAAAACTAAATTATTGTTTATGATGAACCAATACACCCTTCCCAGATGTGATAAATATTTACTTGGAGTGAGACAATATAGTATGTGCCCATGTAGAAAAGTCATATCGAGGTCAGCATCTTTACTCAGGGCATAAGAATGTTTGACCTGTTGTAGTTCTTGCAGGATTGACCTGAAAACTAAAACCTACACCTACAGGAAGTTCATTTATAAGTGTTCTAATGTAAAATATCTCACTGTTTAACAACAGGGAATCACCTTCACATCTCCGAACACTTAATTGCATGTATCAACATTGATTCCCCTGAAGGTTGATTACTTCCCATGTTAAATCTGAGTCCCTTTTCTGCTGTTTTCTATGTGTGTATCAGTTGTTCTTAAGAGAACTCAACATAATTTAAAAGAACCCTACAGAATGGGGAATTTTTTTTTTGCCAGCTACGCCTCAGATGAAGAACTAACCTCTAGAATATATTATGACTGCAAAAGAATAGGCTTTCCAAAATAAAAGACTCAATCAAAAGAAGTGGACAATTGAAATGAGTTCTCCAAGGGAGAAGTGCAAATGGCCAATAAGTACATAAAGAAGTATTCATTATCTTTGGCCATCAGAGAAATGTAAATCCAAACAACACTGAGATTCCATGCTGTTCCATGACAAATGACTGTCATCAGGATATTTACAAAAACAACAAATGCTGGCGAAAATGGGGGAGAAAAGAAACCTTTCTACATTGCTCTAGGGAGGCTGTAAACTGGTACAACCACTATGGAAATCAGTGGTAATTCCTCACAAAATTAAACGTAGAAATTCCATTTAACCCAGCTATACTTCTTTTGTATATCTTTCTGAAAGTTAAAAAACAAACTGTATTACAGTGTGTTACCTACATATTCATGTGTGTAGCAGCACAACTCCCAAGAGGTAAACCTTAGAAGTGCCTGTGTGCCCACCAGCAGATGAATGAGCAAAGAAAATATGAACAGAAGATGGTTCATATGGATAACTTTAGTTGTTAAATGACAGTTGCGACATGTGACGCCTCGGGAAGACTTTTAGGAAATGTGAAAATAGTCTCGAGGCAAGTAATCAACTGAAATAAGGGAATTTTACAAAACACAAGACAAGGGGATAACATAGAATGAAGCTTCTAACATAACAAGCATAAAACTCAAGGTAAAAGAAGTAACTACAATGAAGTTACAGGAAGAGTGTGAGAAGACGGAAGGACTCCTCACTTACCATTTCCGTTGTGGTATGCGGGACGAATCGCAGTGTCCTCACACTGAGCTCCATCTTCCGCCCTTCTTAAGAGGTTTTCCTTTTGAGACAGGGTCCTGTTACATGCTCAGCTGCCCTGGCTGGGCTGACCTTGGCAGCATGGCTGCCTCGGTCTCCTAGGGCACTGACACACAGGCATGTGCTACCACCCTTGAACTGGGATTTGTGTGTATGTACGTGTGTGCTCGTGAGCTTGTGATATTGGGAACTGAACCTTAAGACTTTCTCACTGAGCTAAATTCCCAGGCTTTTTTTCTTTTTCTTTTTTTTCTTTTTTTTTTTTTTTTTTTTTTTTTTTTTTTTTTTTTTTTTTTTTTTTGAGACAGAGTTTTGCTAGGTTGCCCAGGCTGGGCCAGAACTCGCAGTCCTTTTGCCTCAGCCTCCCAGAGTACTGGGTTTACAGGCTTGTGCCACCACCTCTGGCAGGACATTTATTTCTTATAAAATTAATTTACTTAATAATTTGGTAATAGTCTGCTACAGACCTGATCCTGGCCTTGGCTCGAGTTTGGCAGTCCTTACCCCGCCCAAAGAGGAAATCGTAACGTGCGAAGCTGCCGATGAACCAGAATGACACGAGATCATCCACCCTCCAGGCGTCCCACTGAAGCCTGGTAACCTGCCTGTCCCATTCTGCTGGGCCAGGAGAAAGGGGGAAAGAGAAGGGTGAGGGGTGCCGGAAACCCCAGGGGGTAAGTGGCTGTGGAGGCTTTCCCACAGCCTAGGCCTGGCCAGGGAGCTGGGAGCTGGCTCCCGAGAGCTGTGTCCCATTCTTCCGGTCTTGTTTGTGATGACAAAACTCACTGGTCCCCAAGGTCACGACCTCTGGGGCACAGTATTTCACCAATACTCGCTGGAGATGAGAACAGATTGTGGAGCTATAGCCAGAGTCAAGCGTGGGGAGACTTTCACAGGGTTCATCCAAGACGTGACTTTTTCTCCGGGGTGAGTGGGTAAATGTTTTTTGGAGACCTGCTTTTTCACTGTGATGGTGCCTCAGGGACCCTGTGAGGAAAGAGAAATTTCATCTGGCTATGAGTAAGGGTGCTGCTAGAGGAGATTAAAATTCTTTAGCACTCTCCCTCCCCCCAAAGGAAACAATGGTCCTAAGTGTTTTTAAAAATGTGCTGACTTCTGTTGGTGTAGCAACATGAACTGACGGGAGGGCTGCAGCTTCCAGGCCCCTGGGTCCGGGGAGGAAACTCTCCCACAGCCTGGAACTCAGTCACCTTTGCTGAACTGGACTTGGGTCAAGGTGAGGGCCGCCTCTGGGTCCCCTCTGAGCAGGGACTTGCTCACGGCCAGGCTCTGGCCTCCCCGTGGCCTGTGATCTTGCCACGCCAGGACCTCCACTGAAGGCCCAGCCTCGTGGTCTGGCTGACAGGAACTTGCCAAGTTGTTTCTGGCCATGAATCATTGGCTCTGACCCAACAAGAAAATATTTCCTGATTATTATTATTTTTTTCTATTTCTAGCTAAGGTCAAAAGAACCTAGGATCCTTAAGAGCTTTTCCAGTGTCTTTTACTTGTTTGCCGTGCAGGACAATAGCTCCAAGTTTCTGTTCTGTTTCAATAAACGCTTCATGCCTGCAGTGAGGCTGACCTGCAATCTTCCCACCGAACCACGATTTTTGATTCTTGTTTTTTCTTTTTGAATGAAAAGGAATCGTCTTGGGCTACATATAGACATGTAATCTAGTGTATATTTAAAAAATATTTTTATTATAACTTTGAAGAAAGAGGGCAAAACAAGAGTGGGGCACAGGTTGGGCGTGCCTGCCTTCGAGGAAGGATGTAAGCGCCTTCGGCACAGCCCCTGAGAAGTTGAATAGATGGGTAGAACTTTTCCTTTTGAGTGGACATGCAGGGATTTTTTTCCTGTGGTGTCAGAGACCAGTGGGAGATCTAATCAGGAGCTCCCAGTGTCTTCGGTTATTGCAACATCACTTGCCTAAAAGAGGAAAGATGGGAGGGGTCCACGTGGTGATGAGGGGCTGACAACTGTCACTGCTCAAGAAACAACCTGAGAAAAGCAAATCAAAATGACAGCAAGGTACTACTTCTCATCCAATAGGACTGCCATCTTTTTAAACCAGAAAATCAGCACTGGGGACAATATGGAGCAATTGGAAACCACGTAACTGTTGGGAGGAGTATACAATGGTGGCGGGCAGGATGAGGACTATTGGGAAATTAGATAGATGTCTCATGCGATCCAGCAACTCTATTATTGGGTGTGTGACTCAAAAACTTGAAAGCAGGAAGTTGAACAGATTTGTGCAATTATACACAATTATATTACAGTGCTCACAATAGCCAAGACAAGCCGGATGTCCATTCGCAGATGTGTGGAGAACAGCCCGGGCAGGACTCAGCCTCTGAAGGAAGTGCGATGTGTGCCACAACATGGACTTCATGGGACACACCAGACACATATAGTATGGGATGTGTAGCATACGTCTCTGTTTACGTGAGCAGTCAAAGTGCTACAGCCAAAAGGTGGATCGTGCTGCCAGGGCTGGTGGCAGGGTGAACTGAGGAGTTATTGTTTAATGGGTGCAAAGCACCAGCTTGGGAAGATGGCCATCTCCAGTGTCACCTCAGGCCCTCAGGTGCTCCCTACCTGGAAGATCCTGCCTTTGCTGGCCACTCACAGTTGGACCCTGGGTGAAGATGGCCGCACGCTCTTCCTCTTGCTGAGATGCAGTCGTCCTGGCAACATGGAACACCGTGATATAGGAGTATAATTCCACTACTTGAAGAACTTTTCAGAAAAGTGAACCTATTAATATGGGAGTTGATCACAGTAATATTAGGATTTAAAATACACATTGACACACAATTTTTCCCCAACAAATTACCTGTGAACTCGGTAGTGCAGGGAAGAGTTGCCTCTGAGGCAATGAGACCTTGCAGGCTTACCCCTCATAAAGGAGTCACAAGGAAATCAGTGCAGCTACACTGCTTCCAGCTGACCTCCACCTCACTGCCCTCTGTCACATGTGAAGGCCCTACTGGGCAGTTGACCAAGGTAGGCATTTTGAATCAAGCCATGAAATTGATGGCCTAACACTGAAGGGTGTAGAATCCTAACGGCATTCTCATAGACAACTATCTGTTTTATTTTCACTATATTCCCTGTAATTAGCAAAATATATGGCTGTTGTGGTCAGGATCTGGAGTGTCCCCCAAAAGTCTCATGTATCTTAATGTTATGAATTGTCTATGGAACCATGTGATATTGGAGGATTGGGGTTTGGTCAGGAGGGGTGGATTGCAGTTAAGTTAGGATTAACGGTGTGTACTGGCCACACCACGATGCAGGAGGGATTGGTTACTGGGCAGAGACCTGAAAGGATACATAAGATGCACCTGCCTTCTTGGAGGACTAGGACTAGTCTCAACAGGTCTCAGCTTGCCTTCCCATTTGTGATGTCCTGGCCTCCACCTCTGCCTCTGTCCTGTACTTTGGTTGCTGCCGGCCGCCCCTGAATGGATTGTGACCATGTGAAACTGTGAGCTAAAATAAACCTTTCCTAAATTTGTGGGTGTCAGGTATTGAGTCACAGCAATGAAAAAGTAACTAAGACAATGGCAAAAGGCAAATGCTTAACGTTTGTTGGCAGAACTAATGGACATTAAATGTGGCATATTCAGAGAGAAGAATATTGATATCATATGGAAAATAAATTTTAGGGTAAGACCTACAAACCAGAACTTCCTAATTTTAAAAATAATACATTATACAGAGAAATCCTGAAGTAAATATCTAAGTTTTAATTTAGAAAATGGTAAAAATAAAAAAAAAACCAACCATGTCAAGACGATTAGAACATGTCTGACTTCCTAGAGCTTCCATGTCGTCCCTATCCGTGTCGCCACCACCATCTTGAGTAATGGCTGCCTTCCTACCTGTAGCCACAGTTCCACTGCCCAGAGCAAGGTGTTTATTTACTTGTCTTTGCGTTCTGCCTGCATGGAGTTCGTCACACACTGTAATCAGTGTTGCTTCTTCTACTTGACTTTCTATCTGTGACGGTCACCAGTGTGCTTGGGTTCTGTGTGGTGACAGCCTCTTTTAGCGTGGTATTTAATATGAGCTCTTATGAAAAGTGCCTCTGTGAATAGGATCTTGCATCATCTATGGGACACGTATGCAAGGGCTTCTCTAGGACATATTTCTATGAGGCTTGTGGCTAACTCGGAGGTTACATCTTCAGTTCACTAAGTAATTGTAGTTGTCCAAGGCACTTGATCCATTTAAGCTTTCATATTAAATGACAGTCATGGTCCATCCTGACCAACACTATAATTGTGCATCGTTGTGCATTGTAGGGCTTCAGTTTGCATCCTGTTGGTTATTCATACACTTATTACATGCATACTTTATATGTTCATATGTACACAGAGGTATGTGTTAGTGTCATTAAATGTGTGTGTGTGTGTGTGTGTGTGTGTATGTGTACATATAAATGTGTGTGAACAACATAATTAGTTGGGCCTGTTCTTTTAAATGTATTTGTTCCAGTTTTTTGCTTTTTTTTTAACTGGGTGTTCCTTTTTTGGTAGAATTTTAAAATAAATACTAAAAGTATGCCTATTGTGAGCTTTATATAAGACATTTTCTCTGAATTGGTAGTTTGACTTTTCACTCTCTTAGTGGTGATTTATTATGAATAGGAACTTGTGATTTTAATGCTATGACTCAGTCGATCTTTGACATCATAACTAGGTGCTCTTTTGTTGAAGACAAAACAGTAAAACTTTCACTATATAAGAGGGCATCATTATGCCCCAGTACTGCAGAAGACTCTAGTTATGATGTGAAGGACTGATGACCGATTCACGACATTAACATTAGAATCTTCTACATTAAAGGCAAAGCAATGTAACGTTTTCTATGTACTATAAGTCTGAAATTGTGTCTTGTGGCTAACAGGAGATATAGTGTCCCTTGCTACCTTCAGGGAGCTGGTCCTAGGAGCCTCTTAATTACCCAAATCCACAGATGGTGATGAAATGGTGTTACATTTGCATGTAACAATGCATTTTGTTTTCAGATTATTTGTAATGCTTAATATAAAGTACTTGCTTGGTAACTAGTTGCTATACTGCATACTATGCAACCTGTCATTGGTCAGTACAGATTCAACTTTTTGGAATATTTTCAATCCACACTTGATTGGATTTGCAGACACGGTGGTGGATATTCCCTGTGAGCATTATTTATTTAAATGTCCATTTTTCTTCACGTTGTTCATTTCTGACCTTGTCCAGTGTGTCATTGTTGCTGTCTGGGGCGTTCAGTTGATTTCTTATAGACAGTCTGTGTGCCTGGACTACCTCTATCAATGCACGGTACAGACCACAGATTCTGCTCACACACAATTTCTCCTTTCATAAGAAAATTCAGATAACAAACAAGGGGATGGCAAGTGAACAAAGTATATAAGTACTGTGCAAAGTGAACTTAAAAGTATCCCTGCTATGGAATAGAGGAGTAAGATGTCTGTGGAGAAAATCTGGAATGTTCCCCAAAGTCTCCCGTGTTTGGAAGGTAATTCAATCGTAGGGATTGATCTATTGATTTTTCTGTGCTGCTGAGAGGTGGGGCCTGATCTGAAGAGGTGGATCCCTGGTGTGTGACCCAGAAGGATGTAGCTCCCTCGCTAGCTTCCCTTGGGCTCTCAGCTTCCCGTTAGCACGTCGTGGTTGGCTTTCCTCCTGCAAGGCTTCTGCCATGCCCTTCCACCATGACCAGTGCTGGTGAATGGACTGAGACCTTCTGAACCTCTGAGCTAAAATAAACCTTAGCTAAGTTATGGTTGTTGAGTTTGTGTCTCAGCAAAAAGAAAATGAGGAAGACCAGAGGGTGTTGATTGAACTGAAATGAGCAGAACAGGGCCACTGAGTATGTAGCATCAAGAGTGGGAGGAAACTGGACAGCTAGCGGTGGTCTGTAGGGAAGCACGTGTCCAGGCTGATAGGAGAAGCACACCTGGCAGATCGCAGGAAAGGCCAGGAGGCCAGTGTGGCAATGGTGCAGTGAGAGGGAGACCGGAAGAGACAGCAACTGACGTCACAGGGTTTGTAGGGACAGATTATGCAGGGTCTCTCTAGACCTTCAGGAGGACCTGGGGAAAATACGGGAGGGTTAGAACAATGGGATTTATGTTTCCAAGGACTCTTATGCTAGTTTAGGACTGGGTGGGGTCAGAAAAGAAGCAGGAATATCAATCCACAGGTCATTTGGGTAGCACCTAAGCAGATGCTTCAAGTAGAGGTGAATTTTTTTTAAAAGGTAAATAATGCGTATTCTAAGCTAGAGCCCACCGAATACACAATGACTTGAACAGAGCATGTGAAGGAAAACGGCGAGAGCCAGCTAGGCGGGTTGAGGTTAGGAGGAATTACTGATTCTCACTTTTGGTAACTCTGACTTTGAGCTGCTCGCTGGGCCTCTGGGGAAAACAGTGAAAAGTCCAGGCCGACTGGCCCGTGGTTCCAGGAGGAAGCTCTGCACTTCGGGCACATGTTTTTCACTCGATTGATTCTCTCTCTCTTGGAAACAAGTCCACACTTTCTTAAATTCCTAGCTGCCTCTGTGTAGGACCCTGAATGCAGGAAGAGGCAGCTCCACCTCCTCTGGGTTGTCGCCTGCTCAGGTCCTCTGGGCCCTCTGCATTTCCTCAGGAACTCTGGAATGAGTTCATTAAGCTTCATGTAAAAACAAAAGCAAATATAAATAAAAATTTCACATACTTTGAGCATGATTATTTTGAGTCCATAACTCATTTTGAGCAAATGAGAAACTTAATAGTTCAGGAGGCTTTCAATCTGTGAATGTGCTTTGTCTGTCAGTTTACGTGGGTCTTATTTATTGTCTCTTAATGGAGTTGAAATATATATATGATCTCTTCTGTAGGGATCTTGAACATAAATTATTCCTTCATAAATTTAATTGCTTTTGGTAAAATTCTGTAGTTTTTGTTGCTATAATACAGATATGTAGAGTACGCTTGATTTTTGCTTTTTTCTGGAAAGGTTGTTAATGCTAATAATTTGTAACTCAAGGTTTAGCAGTTAAATAGTTCTGACTTTAATCTATTGATACTAATGGTCTTCTGCAGACTCTCCTCTCTCTTTTTGTCCTTCTCCTCCTCCTTCATGTTGCTTTTTTTCCCTTTTCCTTGTTCTTACATTTTGCTTGAAGGAAGAGGCAGCCACTCCACGGCATGTGTCCTGTAACTACACAGCCAGTGGGCATGCGGGCGCCAGGATGTCCGCAGATTCAACGCTCAAAGGAGCCCTGTCAGCAGGTCACAGGTAAGGACGATCTTGTAAGATTTTTGGAGAAAGCTCTTTTGGAGAAAGCCCCTTCTTAACCTTCAAATTTGTTTTGTTTTTACCACGTATAGGTTTTAAATTTAATCAGAAGCATTTTTACATGTATTAAAATGATTTTGTGATTTTTCTCTTTATATTATAATGGAAATTACATTTATTAATTTTTACTATTAAAGACTGTCTTACATTCTTAAGGTGACTGACTTGGTCATTTTTCTTTATATATTTCTGGGTTGTGTTTGTTAACATCCCACGTAGGCTTTTTTGCATTTACTTTCACCAATGACAACACACGGTAATTGCTTTTTCCTTTCGGTCGTGTTGCATTATGGTTTGTAGAGTTATGTTCTGAGAAAATAAGCCGCAGGATGTTTCTCCGTTCTCTTTTCTTTCAAAGACTGTGTGTTAGGTTGCATTTATTCCTGCTTTCACTGTAAAAGCTCTCTGACGAAATCGCCTGGCCTAGAGTCTCTCTGAGGGGATGTTTCTGAGGGAAGTTCAGCTCCTCTGATGGCTCTGGCACTAAGCCAACTTGCTACTGTTTCTTGGATAAGTTTGGCTGTATTGTTTTTTTCTTCTCAAGGTGTATTTCCAGTTCATTTTCGTTATGAAATGTTGACGTAATGCCCTTCTTGACGTCTCTTTACTATCCCAGTGCCTTCTATATTTCTGAATCTTCCCATCTATTTCTCATGCTGGTAGTTGCCTTTATTTCTTTCCTTTGAACTATACTTTCAGAGTTATTTAAGTATTACTCATCTTCTAAGAAAAATCTTTTATTTTTTATATTTCCTAACAATTGTACATATTCTAGTTTATTAATTTCTGCTTTAATCTTGGATTCTTTTGTTTTGGTGAACTTCTTTCTTCTTCTTTTTATTCTTCAAACTTCTTGAGAATGATATTTTATTAAGTTTTTATTGTATTTCCTTTTAACATATACAAAGCGAAGTCTGATTTTCCTTTAATGCTTTGATTTCATATCACAATTTTAGATACATGTCTTTATTGTTCAATTTAAAATGGTGCAATTTTATTTTTTTCTCCTAGGATCAATGAATATTTGGAACTATTTCTTGATCATTAACCACATAGGAAGGTTTCTGTTTGTTTGGCTTTTTTTGGTAACTAATTTCAGCTTAATTAAATTGTGGTGTTAGGATATATTGTGTGTTATTCCAATTCAAAATTGGTTTAGAGTTAATTTCTAGTTTAGGATGATCTGTTATGAAAACTTCTCACAGCAAGTTCCAAAAGAGCCTGTGTCCTCAGTTCTTACCTGCAGAGAGCTCCACCCAGTTCCTCAAAGGCCTCCGAAGCAGTGTCTGCTTGCTGCATTGGCCACATTTTCACAAATACCACGTTTTCTAGTTTTGTCTCAAAACTGTTGGTATGAACATGTTAACAATTCCATTTTGAGTTTTTGTATATGTTTCATCATAATCAACTTTAACTTGTATGTTTTGAGGTTATAGTTTAAGGAACATAAAATTTAAATATTTTCCTTTAAAAACATGTTTATGTTATTTCCAGAAATACTTTTTTGCTTAAAGTTTATTTTGTCTGTTATTTAATTTGATTATGTGCTATTATTTCCTTTTGAATCATTTTCAGTATTTCTGTTTCCTTATGATTTAGATAAGACAGAAGAAGGTAGATTTTTCAAAGTTTTTTCACCAAATAACATTTGTTCTTTAAGTAAAGGGTTTAATTTGTGTGTTATTTCTCAACTACCAAAGATAAGCTTTAGCCATTATTTTTGTGATTTCTGTTTATCATATCTGCTCAATTTTAATTTTTTTCTCTTTCAGTGTTTTATTTTAGATGGAGCTATTTTAAACTATTGTACATTTTTATTTATACTTAAAAGTTTGGCTATATTTCTATATATCACTAGAAAATTTCTACCTCTATAAAAGTCTAATGGTAACACTTTCATAGCCTATTAAAGTGACACATGGATTTTAGAACACTCTGAAATCCTCTAATTCCTCTCCAATTTGATTTTACTTTCACTGTTTATTTTATTTCTGTCTCATTTGTTGATCTCACCAGTTTTATTGCTTTGATACAGGTAATTCATACCTGTAATGTCTCTGTGTTCACCTGCCCGTTCCTCTTTTATTTCTTTCTTTTAATTTGGGATGATTTTCTCTTCTACAGGGAGCACAACAGAAAAAAGTTGCCTCAAGTGCACTTAGAAGCTCCCCTCTTGCTCTGTTTCTGTGTGATAAGTTTCTGAATGTCCTAAAATAGAGACAGAATCACAAGTAAAGGCTGACTGAGGACCCCCCCCCCCACACACACACACACACCTCTCCTCTGTGCACTTTGGACCAACCACACCCCCGTGACTGGGGTGGATTTTATCAGGAGCAATCAATCTGCAGAGATTAGAGCTGCAGCTGGTGCTATAAGCTTTCCATACTTTTGGTCAAAAAAATAAAATATTTATGGCTATTCCCAGCAACAAGTTATTCAGAAGGTCAGTGTTGTTCAACATATGTTTAGTGATCAGGCTATTGCTAAATATGTACTTATGTTATTCTAAAGCAATGTAAATTTTATACCACTTTCCCTCTTTGTAATGATAAGGAATTTGAATTTAATAAGGGAAAGATATTTGCAGTGACTTCTGCCCTGCCTGTGTAATTCAAATTAAAAATGACAAGCTAGTGTCAATAATCGATGTTCTGGAGTCACCACTACATGTTTGTCATTCTGAATGAGAAGTGAGCTTGCATTTGGTTACAGATACAAATACTAAATAAATACCATTTACTAGGAAATCATGCCTGCACACGTCCCAGAGCACGGTGCTTGAAACAACATGCTGGCATGTCACATTTTTTGCTCCAGCAATTCCTAGTTGTGTGGCATTGGTCAAGGCACTTAGCCTCTGTGCTCTATAAAATAGCAAATAGTAATAGTAATAGTCATTTTTTGTTCAAAGATACCCTGGAAGAGTATAAGGAGTAAGTACATTCTTGATACATCATCTGGAAATAGAGTAACTACTATATAGCTATTAGCTATTCTGAATTGTGTTATTGTAATATAATATGTAATAAAGTTTATTAACATTTTATAATGGAAGACAAAGTCTCGCATAACTAAATAGATAAAATGGTGCACAGTATTTTTCTCTAGCCCTTTATCTGAGCAACTGAAGTGACCTTTTTCTGAGTGATCACCATCTTGCAGGACTGTACACATGTGACCGAATGTGATCTCTGTCCTGTGGGACCACACGCACCTGGGGTGAGCAAGCAGACCGGCTCATTCCTGGGTATTGCCACCCCCCCCCCCCACCGACACACACACACACACACACCAGAGTGCAGGCCACAAGGACAAAGCCTTCGCCACACACCAGGGTGCCTCCCGTAGCGTCCTCACCTCCCACCTCAAGGTGCCCAGGCTCCCGTGAGAAACTCGGAGTGTGTGTCCTGCTGGGTCACACTCTTCAATGAGTTTACAAGAACATTATAGACACTAGCGAGATGTTCTCTGACTTTATGGCTACTCTATACTTATTAACAGTTTAAGATGAAATTAATTGTTAAGAGTCCTTTTTCCTAACTGGCTCGTAGTCAACTTTATATGAACAAAAAAAGCTTTTTTTTTTTTTTGTAAATTGGAAAGGGAAAGGGAAAGAAAACAGATGAAAACTCCAATCTCTTGATCTAGAAAGGGTACTTCCAAAAATAGGCAGATAGTAGAGTAAAGGGATAAGACTGAAGCAAAGTAAAGCCCTGCAGAAGAGCCAAGCTGTAGTCTGGACAGGACTGTGGCCCAGGAGAGCCATGGGTCGCGGGGCCTTCATGATGGTCAACTCTGTGCTTATTCTCTTCCGATTCAGTCACGAGCAACATAGAGATTTTTTTCTTCTGCATATTTAGAAGTAAATATTTTCTGCATAAAGATCATACCAAAATGCCTATAAAAGAGGCAGGAAAGATACCTAGGAAATTTCTGCCTTAAAGGTAACTTCGTTTAAACTCATACCTTTGTGACTTCTCCTAATACACTGAAGTGGTAAGAAAGCCTATGGTAATATTGAATTATGTATTTTACAAATACAAGTTTTAGACAGCTGAATATATACAGGTATATAAATATATGTGATATATACAATACAAGTTTTTATTATGTAAAACTTTGCATAAAATATTATACGTAAATCCTTATTTTTAGGCTCATTCAGCACTTTCTATTGCAAACCAACAATAATATTTTGTTGGAAGCCATAATGTTTGCATAGATTTCTGTGAAGGACTACATGAAGATTTAAATTTTAAAATGTGTCCAACAATTATAAAGTAATTTTATATAATGAAATTGCTTACTTCTGTAGCCCATTTGTAACGTGTTATTAGTTTCTATAGGAAGCTTAACCAAACTGGTCATTGACCAGTCCAAGGTTTTCAGTAAGGCATCAGACGTAGTCAGGCTGACCTTTTAAGTACTCAACAGCATTTATTATCCAGGGTATAGAGTTCCACATTTTTTTTTTTTTGTACTTGGGGTGAAACCCAGGGCATTTGCACTGAGCTACATTCCCAGCGCCCCACCTTTATTTTTATTTGGATCCAGTTGCTTGCTAATTTGACCTGGCTAGGCTGAAACTTGCAGTCTGCCTGCTTCAGTTTCCCAGAGTACAGGCATTACAAGGGTGTGTAAATACACGCAGGTAAATTTATACATTCATTGAATTCTGTTTCTCAGACTTACAATAGCTCACATCCTCCTAGGGTTCCCTAAGCAATACCACAGAAGCAACATGTTTTTAAAAATACC
The DNA here is from genome assembly GCA_004027205.1 of Ctenodactylus gundi. NCBI lineage: Eukaryota > Metazoa > Chordata > Mammalia > Rodentia > Ctenodactylidae > Ctenodactylus > Ctenodactylus gundi. Next base: position 392,461 of record PVKB01001331.1, read on the forward strand.
ATTTTTTCCATACTGTGCTTTCGTTAATTATAGAATGTAGAGTGGACAAGAGAGAGGAACCTTGTCCTATGCCACATACCATTGATGATAATGTTCATGTACACATGTATTTCATCATTTGTATGTTAATAGCTCACAGAAGAGCTCATTTGCGTTGTTTCTGCAACCACATTTCTCTTTTTCATCCTTACTACAGTGACTCTAGTTTCGCCAAACATGCCACAGGGTCTGGAACTAGAGACAGACACGACACAGTGTGAGGAAGCGTCCCTGTTACTAATTCACGATCAGGGGGCATCTCGCACTGCAGAGCCTGCTGGGAACTCTCCCCTTCCGTGGGCACCACTAGACATTTCCATATTGTGCTACTTCCGCACCTTCTCTGGCATCACAGCTTGACGCAGCTCGTTGTTGAGACGTGTTGAATAACGACACTTTCTTCTTTTATGGAAATGTGTGATTAGATGCAGAATTCTTGTGAATTATTTCTAAAAGCAGAATGGGATAGTAAGATAAATATTGAACGACAAGTAGATTCAAAGATTGAATTCATCTGTTATTTCTAGAAACAAAGCATTAAATTTTCATGTTGCCATTTGGTTGTGACAGTTAAAGTTCTTGAGTAGAAGCAAACAGCTTTGATTTCAGCACTGTTTTAATGTAGGATTAGTTTATTTTTGTTATTTATTATTGTTAGAATTAAATTAGGCAGGCTTTTCCAAGTTTGACTGAAGCTAATGTTTTCACACTTGTATGTGTGGTCTTTGGTCTGAAGCTATGGTGGATTAAAGATGACTGCACATTCTTTCCGGGTCTCTCTTCAAGAGATGGGGCATGTTTCTCTGTCCCGCCTGTTTCCATCCTCTTCTCTGATAGCTTTGACAGCTCTGGATATGGGCTTTAAAAAAGACTGGTTCCTCCCACCTTGGGGTTTTAGAATCCTGATCTACTTTGTAAGTGTTTAAGTACTAGAGAAACCTTGATGTTTTAAGTATTCAATAATATTTAATATCCATATTATAAATTTCCACATTATTTTGTTCTCAGTCCTACAGATATGAACCTAGGGCCTTCACACTGAGCTACATCCTCAGGCCTCCTCTCTCTGTTTTTATCAGCAAGCACAAGCTTATAGATGTCACTGTCAATATACCAAACAAGAATATGACACTGTTGGGACACCCCTGGACTAGAGTAGCAGCTACTGGAGGTTGCCTCCAGGTGGCCTAAAGTGATGATGCAGGGATTGAAAAAGTCACTCCAGGGATCCGTGCCCAAGTCCCTGACACACCATGCCACGAGGTGTAACCACCAATAGGCACATCTGACCCTACTGGGCAGGAGGCAGCAGGTATGCAGAACAAAATCGTCAAGGGAATGGTTGCCATCGCCAAAGCACCTGTGTTACTGCCATTAATTCACTTAAAAAGAGTAAAAGTTGAATTTTCAATTTTGAGTTCTTAATTTTGTATTCATGAATTCTTTAGTTTGGGTTCTTTCAAAAGACAGAATTTACAGATTTTTATCACAAAAAGGTCTATTAGGAAGGCTTACAAATCCAAAGATAGAGGTGGCCCAAGATGGCTGCTCAGCCGTGCAGTAGATCTCCCATCCAGGACTGCAGAACAGTGAGGTGAGAGTCTGCTGCAGATCTCGGGTGAAGACAGAAGCCTGAAGACCGGCGACTGAAGAGCAGCAACAGACAGACAGGCACAAGTCGAGACTGGAGCAAATCTGTGCTGATGATCTGTGATGTGTAGTAAGTCGGCGTCCATAGACAATCGCGAAGGTGAGAGCTTCCCCAGAGGAAGAAGCTGTAACAATCTTCCCTCTTCCTCCCTTTTATACAGTTAGAGTTCCAGTTGGCCCTCCCACATCTGGGTGGGTGCTCTTCTCTCATTGGCCAGCTCACAAATCACTCATACTCTAATCCAGACCAGCTCTTGATCCCCAGTCTAGGGTGGCTGACTAATCCTAATCCTCATGGAGGTGTGGGTCCTAATTCCCTCAAGTTGACATAATCCCTTCAACAGACACACCTTCAAACTATCATAATGATTCCAAAATCAACCCAATAAAAATTCAAAATTAATTAAACACATAGCTTGTGATTTCTATATAAATGTAGTGATTTCTACACAAATAATTAGTTACTGGTTAATTTTCAGTTTTGTTCTATAGTGTAAGTCAGAACAATGTAAGAGCTAAACTAATTTTAACAACGTTTTGAGTAGAAAAAACCTAAATTAGAAAAGAAGAGCCCACGAACCTTCTGAACATGGTGGTCCCAGCCCCAGGCAGGATGCAGCAGTACCGAACGGAGGGAATGGGCTTCAATCCAGCCTCCCCGAGCAAAGCCTGCACTCAGCCTGTCTCCACCGCCTGGAAGCTGCTGCATGCACGCTCCCTTCTCCTCTGGGAGTGAACGTCTTGTCCTGCAGCCCCCCAAATCGTCCCTAGCTCAGTAGCACCTACCTTATGGCCATCTAGTTATAGAATGGGTCTTTCCTTTCTTCTCGATAACAACATATATATTGGGGAAATTTACATGGACCTCAGGACTCGCATGTTGGCAGAACACTGGCTGGTTTGAGACCTGGTGACTGCTTGGCGATGGCCTGGCAAGCAGCACAGAGCTCTGGCTTCCTCTGTCTTGCAGTTCCATGGTCGCAGAACAAGACCTTCTAGTGAAGGAAGCACATGCTCGCTCAGCTGTGGGAAAGGAGCCAGAAAGTGCTGAGTTCTGCATGTGCAGTGGGATAGAGCAGCGGGACATGGAGGACATCTACACTCTGTAATGACTTGCTGAGCCCCGTTGACATGAGCCAAAGGAAGGAAACAGAGTCTTCTCAGAAATTTAGCGTCTTGCTGGGGGCAGGGGTGGGGTGGGGTGTGTGGGGTGTCAGTGGTTAGAGCACTGGCCTAGGAAATGGAAGATCTCGGGTTCAATCCCCCCGCACCACATAATAGTTAAAACACACCTGTAATCCTAGTACTCAGGAGGCTGAGGCAGGAGTATTGTCATGAGCCCAGGCCAGCCTAAGCTACATGGTGAGCTCAAGACCAGCCTGGACTACAGAGTGAGACCCTGTCTCAAAAAACAAAACAAAACAAAACAAAACAAAAACAAAAAACAAACAAAAAAAAACCCACCAACAGCAACAACACAGTGTCTTTAAAAGCACTATTGTATTGATTTCTATAAATCATTCTTATCTGAGATAAATCTATTCACATAGCTAAACCTATATCCACATGATAGAAAACATAGAGCATCTGATGCTCACAGGACTCCATTTCTAGGATGGTGAGTCTAACGTCTAAGACCTAGGCAAAGGCCTGTATGTGACCAAGAATGGCTGAGACAGGACACGATGTCTTTGTCCAAGATAATAACATTCTTTTTGTGATATCATAGTTGGTAAACTATGGACAGAAGAAAAATTAGACAGTGACAGTATTTATACCTATCTTCAAATAGTTTCCCCCTTTTCCATTTTCTTCCTGACCTGATGCTTTATTATTTCAAAATACATCAAGTTCAACCTTTGGATTTGGAAACACATACTAATATAAATTTGGGATTTGGATTTTCAAGTGTTGAAAAGCATTAAGTATGAGTTTAAAGGGTTTGTTGTTGTTTTGCTAAGGTGAGTCTGAGTCTGTTCTGGCTTGCCAAGCTTTTTAGGTAAATAGTTTGCTTAATGGAAAGAGGCTTGGGCAAGAATCCTACTTTGAAAAGTGGATTATGATTAAAATTCTTAGAATTGTAGCCCACTGGAACAAATATTATTGTGGACTACATGATTTGAATAAATCATTTTTTTAAAAAAAAATCAACTTTCCTAATGAAGTTTCCAAACCCATGCATGAAGTGTTGGCTTAATTAGTAATTCTCTGAATATATACGTATGTGCATATATTCCACATGAATAGAAGCAGTAGGCGGAACCTTCCCAAGCTCCTGAGCTATGAGTCATTTTTGCCCACAGCAAGCAGGGATAGTGAGCTACTCTGCGGGATAATGAAGACTTCAGGGAGGACAAAAGAATTCTGGCACGATTTTGAAAGGATGTTTTATCTATTGAAATAGAATCTGTCAACTAATGCTTTGAAATCATTTTTGATCAGAAAAGAATGTTTTTCTCAATTTCTTGAATTAAAATGGATTACAACCAAAGATTAAATGTAAGCTTTATCCTCAAAGCCACTCCTATATTCTACCATAAACACTTGAGCATCAATTCAATTCTGTGAGTGCACCAGGATTCTAGTTTTGTGCTCGTTTCAGCCATGAAGTTACCTTCATTTGTGGGCATATAAGCTAGTGATAAATACTTAAACTATGCAATTTTCATCTTCTCCTACTATCTTAGGTACTTATTTGTTGCAGAGTATGCAAGAACCATGACTTACGGGAGGAAAGATTTATTTGGCCCCCCGTTTCATAAGGTCTCACGCAGCCTATCCACAGGCAGCCAGCAGCAGTGGAAGCACATGGTAGAGGTCGGGGAGCTGCTCCTGGAGTGCAGAAAGCAGCCAAAGGGAGCAGGAACAGATAAGTCCAGAGGCTCAGGAAAGGTTTTCACAGAAATAAGCCGTAGCATGTTTCCTCCTCCTTCTTTTCATTCCTTCACGCTACCAGTTGGGTGTAAGGTTTGGCTGGAAGGAGCGAATGCTTGGGGTTTGACCTGGAAAGATTGCATCAACTTGTGGAGATTTCTGGGTGCCCAGGACAGAGCTTTCAGGTCTGTGTTATTGACTTGTGGGTCATGAAGTGAGGAAGAGGCACCCTCAACAGTCAGCTTAAACTCAGTACAGGAAAGAAGTAGAAACATTTTACACGTAGCTCAATGGTTGGGGCTTGCCTAGGAAGTGGGAAGCCCTGGGTTCCATCTCCTGGGACCACATAGTAACTGAGCGTGGTGGTACACACCTGAAATCCCAGCACTTGGAGAATGACGTAGAAGGATTGCCGTAAGTTCTAGGCCAGTTTAGGTTACATAGTGAGTTCAGGACCAGCTTGGACTACAGAAAAAGATCCTATCTCAACATAAATAAATAAATAAATAAATAAATAAATAAATAAATAAATTGTCCACACCCTAATGATAGTAACAGATCCTCTTCCACACTGCTATTGGAAGAGAAGAATGAAGAAATATGGATGTGGCGATTTTATTACTTAAGCACTCTGTTAGTGGTCACAGGAAGCTTAGTGAGTAGCTACCTTTCAACTTTTGCACATAAGGAATAGAGGTCAAAACATGGAATGGCTTCAGAAGCATCTCCCATTGATGAGGGAGTTGAATTCTGAAATCCATGCAGTTTCTTGTGAGATACAGTTATGAAATAATATGTATGCATTGAAAAAATTACCATCTGCATCATTTACCATTTGAACAGCATCAACACATCTTAAAGCCATGTTTAGTTTCATTGCTTTTTTAGTAGTTAAATCACCCCAGGAGGCAGATTTCCAGGAATGAATTTTGACCACTTATAGGTAAGTGCAATGAAGCTGTCTAATATCCTATGTTTTCATATTTGATTAATTATATTAAGTTATAGTTTGTTTTTAATTTTTCAGACATTATGTGATCGCTGAGAGAAACAATCAAAAAAACTTGTAAATAGAGAAATATTTTTACTTGTATAAAATTTTTCTAGGTAAATACATTTACCAGGATTTTTTTTAAGTTAGGGAAATTTTCACTCTTTAACAGTCTTTGTGAATAATAGTCCTTTAATTTTACTAAAATAACAGTATTTTATTTAGTTTTTCAAAATTTGACAAAAAATAAACACTAATATCCAGAAAGACTACACAACCATGTTTGCATCAGGTTTTCAAAATTTGGCTGAAAACAGATGTCAGAAAAAAGCTGTGTGGATGGTAGATTCATCTGTACCTCTGTTTGTTTGTTTTTTATGCTGAGGATTGAACACAGAGCCTTCATCCATCACACCGAGATCCATCCCTAGCCCCCCTTTTACTTCTGGTTTTGAGACAGAGTTTCTCTAAATTTCTAAATACCCCAAGATGGGCTTGACTTGAGAGTCTCCTGCCTCAGCCTCTCTGAGTGCTGGGATGATAGGCAGCTGCCACCACTCCTGACTAAGCCATGAAACTGAGAAGAAATATTAGCACAGACTGTTATTAACCTGCAAATTAGTACTATGGTAGAAATATTACCCTAATTAATTAAAAGATAAAACATTAAAGAGTTAAGCCATCTGAGCAGAGTGAAGTCCAAAAACAAGTATGCTTACTTTTGCCCCTGTCTCTTGGTCTTAGTTTTATCAACTGCTTTATTATTATTATTATTATTAATTATTATTATTATTATTATTCCCAGGTGCCTCTCCAAACATGGGCTACCAGGAAAAGTAAGCAGCACCGTCTGCCTAGTGAGACAGCCTACACGGGTGATGGAGCTCTTTCCGAGAGAGAGAGAGAGAGAGAGAGAGAGAGAGAATTTGTGGACGGAAGGGGCACCATGCACAACACATGCTGAGCTCTGGAGAAAGGCGACTGGTGATGAAATAGGAAGGTCAAAGAGACCTGGGGAATTGCAGATATTGTTCCTCTGCCAGGCAGAACTATACCCACAGCTCCTTAAATAGGCTGTTTGCCTTTGGCTGTATTTCAGTTCTATACCAGTGGAATTTGTTCATTTCTAATCCCAAAGTTATTTTGTCTCTAATTATATTTTAGGATGATCAGAATTGCTTATTCATTAACTGAGTAGTGTAACACACCGTGCCCACATCCTGTCCTGGCTCCACTCACACTTACACATCCTACTCTTTCCCTAAGCAATCACGATGAATTGACAATCATTCTTAACAGTCACAGGCAATGGGAAAGACTCATTCAATTTCAGCTTGTTGTCTTTGACACAGTTTACTTTCATTTCAAGATTGCTTTCTCGATGATTACAGCCAAAAGGGAAAATCAAAGACCCGAAGAGCTTTTCAAAACATTAATTCTTTCAAAACCAGTGAAGGTGAGAATTCAGCTGAGATATCAGATATTTCCCTGCTTAACAAGATAGAAGAGCAAGTAGGATCCTACTGTTTCCAAAAGAAAAAAAGAAGCAGAGAAAGAAAAAGAGAAAGACATGTAATTCCTTAAAATGCCAAGTGTTGCCAAGTCCTCCAGCCATCACTTCTCAAGGCTTTCGGAGATTTCCAATTCCTGCTCTCATCTTGCTGCCAACCCATATACAGGGACTTCAACAGTTCCATGGCTTCCTATTTCCAAAGATGTATTTTAGTAACATAGGTGCTGCTGATTTGAGGATTTGGAGGTGAAATATCCAACTCCTGAGGACCATATCAGCCATCACAGCGACATGTTCAAATGCAAAGCATTTGCGAAACACGGCTGAGATAAGAGGTGGCAAGAGCTACTGTCACTGTCACCTACAGCACACATCACCTGCCAGACCTGCCAGATGGCCTTGATCCTCAGGCCTGGCTTAGGAGGTCTGAGGGGGCCAGTTGTGCTTAGAAATGCACAGTGCACCGGCTGCGTGGGACACTGTACTCTCATTAAGACAAGCTCCTATGTTAACCAAGATTTGAAAAAAAAAAATTCTCAACCATTCCCTATTTTAAAAGGGTATTGACATAAATGTCCCGTATTTATTTACAATTTAGGCTTACATACTAGCGATTCAGAAGTCCTTTGCTAGTGTCCAACAGATCACAGTTTTCAGCATGGAAATGAGAATGCTTCTGACCCAGCTGAGCAGGAGACTCGGGCAATGCAACCTCAGCAGGGCATCCCAGGACCAAGCCCGCTGTCCAAGGGCAGGGCTATGACACAGGACGCTCTGATCCCTGTTGGCTGCTTGTTGTCATCACATCCACTTCCCATCATGACACGCATGGGGTTGGGAGACGTGACAGCGTCTATTCCCAGAAATCCACAGAGGCCGAAAGGGAGTGATCACACTTCTCCTGCTCTGTAACCACCAAACCCAGGAACTTCTGAAGGTTTTGTTCATGAATCCACTTACATTTTATGAGAAAGTCAAGTGAATGATACGACCTATGACCCGAGGACAACGGAGCAGATGTACAAAGCAGGGAGGTGGGTGGTCCTCAGCCACGTGAGCGCAGGGTAGCTGAGTTTCTAGGCAGCCTGGTTTCCCACCACATTTTCTCATATCCCTGGAGATTTTTGCGAGTTTATCCATCGAGAGGTGATAATTTTCTAATCCGGATAGCCGTAGTCACTTAGCAAAGACACCCGGTTATCAAAACTATTTCTCATCTTTCAATAATTTTTTCTACTTTTCATGTTTGATTTCAGTTTACATCCCATATTGAAGGGCCCAGCTAGCGCGGCCCTGAGGCCACCTTTGTGTCAGCATGGGTGACCTTCTCAATTAATTCTGTAGAGGCTTTCAAAGTATCCCTTCTACTATGTAATTAAAAGAAAACTCTAACGTTGGTCTCTAGTCATAAACTTGCCTCAGTTGGATAGAGGAATCAAGTAGTTTCAACTAGGTGCAATTGCGAGGACTTTCTATTCTGAACTGACTATGTTCCCAATTCATGCTTACATTAAAGGATAGCACAGAGATCATAAAAATACATGAAAACTCTCTATTCATATTTGTATTTTTAAATTTTATTTTCTTGTTTTATATTTAAAAATGTTTTCACTCAGGGCTAAAAGCATGGACCTGAATTCCCAGCAGCACTACCCATAAAGGGGTGTGTCAGTGCAGCAGTGTTTTTATGACTAGAGATGACATGTGTTTGCTGAAACAAAAAATTAACATTCTCATGTTGATTGTTCTTTTCTGAAAAAAGTGGAAAAGGCAAAAACTTGATAAACTGAAAAGTAGTTTGACCTATTATAACTCATTCTTCAATTTCTAATGTGTTTTATGCTAAAACATTTTGAGACATATTGAGAGTTTCTTTGACATCACGCTCATATGCTCAGAAACACCCACTGGCCTCCCTGGGGCATATTCTATGTGAGAAGCCTGTGCCAGGGCTGTGGCAGCAGGAAGGTCGCGGACATCAGCCCTGGACACAAGTGGTAAACGGTAGTTGATCACTTACTGCATATGAATCGCTTGGGAGAGGTGTGCCAATTTCAGCAGATATGCTGTTTTCTGTTTTCCTAACACAACACGAGTGTGAATGACTGAGTTCCCAAAGCAATCTCTTTGGTGCCTCATCTGAATTTCCTTGGCATTGGAAACACTGGACTGTTAGCATGATCTGAAACTGCTCATGGGATGTTGTCTACGATGCCCAGGATCAGAGCAAACCAGGCCAACTTTACAAGAAGCCTGACAAATTGGTAAGTTGCAAAATGATTCTGCATTTTCAGAATTTTTAAGTTAGTACAATCATGCAATAATTTAGCAGACACTGTTTTTTCTCTTTTTAAATTTATATGTTTTAAAATTTAAAATATTCAACAGAAAAGGGTCAAAAGATCCGAAATGGACGAATGTTGGCTGTAGAGGCAAGGAGTCAACGGAGCTAGCAGTGGGGGCTGTGCTGCAAGACAGCTTCGCACGGAGGACAGGAAGTGATGAATAGCAACAACTCGTCACCGGACTCTGTTGCCTGCAATCCATCTGGTAAAATGTCCAGGAGGAATTAAGGACTAGTGCAGGTGTTGAGAATTGTAAGATTTCAATAAAATTAAAGTAGTAACTAAGATGATTATGAATACATTTTTGTGTAAGAGGGAAGTAATACAACATAGGAAAGCATAATGCTTTTGTAAGGGTAAAACTCTTGGCATTCGAGAAGTCTTTAAAAATTAGCATTGGTGAATAGGCTGATTTAGAAAAGGCCAAAGGAAAAATTGGAAGGTAAGTCAGGAAGTTCTGTAAAGAATGCAAGAGCAAGACCCTGGGCTCTGTGTCTCAGCACCTACACACCAGGTGTGGGGGCACTCCAGCATGCTGGAGGTTGAGACAGAGGAATTGCTGTAAGTTTGAGTCCAGCCAGGGCTACATAGTGAGTTCACGACCAGCCTGGACTACACAGTGAAAAACTACCTCAAAAAACAAGTAGACTGACAAACAAAAAACAAAGAAAGAATGCAAATGACAGAGCCCCTGAAGTAAGATGGTAGGTTGAATGTGGTAACACTCTCTGAGAAGGCCCAGCACACATCCGTGCCTATGGTGGCTCCAGCAGGAAAATTAGTCAATAGGACTGCAGAGGGAACGGAGATGTTAGTAAGTGTGGGCAGTCAGGAATTATTATTATTATTATTATTTTGAGACAGTATCTCACTCTGTAGCCCAGGCTGATCCTGAACTTGCTATGGAGCCCAGGCTGGCCTTGGACTCACAGGAATCCTCCTGCCTCAGCCTCCCGAGTGCTGCGATTACAAGCATGCGCCACCAAGCCTAGTTTATGTGGTGCTGGGAAACTAAACTTGGGTACTTAGCACTTGACTGATTCCTGCTAGGCAAGCACTTTAACCACTGAGGCATTCCTCCAACCCCAGCAAGCTTATTTTTTATATGTGTTGCTTTCTAGGAGACATTTGCTTGTTAAAAAACTCATATATCTATATTTGCCCAATCTTTTTAGGTCTCCTTGAAAATCTAAGCTCTGGAAGCAAAGATGTAGGATTTTTATTTCTTCTGCAACTCTCACAAGGAAACCCTAATTTTTTTAAAGACTTAGTGGTGCCCTGTGAAATGGACATATTGTGGGTGTGGAGCAGTGACTTAAAGGCTCAAGATAAAACGTAGATGAATTGCTTATCACAAGTTTTAACGATAACAAAAGACCTAAGTGTGATCTGCTAAAAGACAGTGTGTCCATGGAGGAGAGAAGACGATTGAGGTCGCAACCTTGAAAGAGTAGGACACGGAGAGAGCAGTTCTAGTTGAAAGAGAAGGCCTGATCTTAGCAGTATGAGGAGAACTGGGAGAAAAGAATCACTGGTTTCAAAAGGCTCAAAGGGCCAAATGCAACACAAATATGTCTGACATTAAGTAATGACAGGGACTACAGGTACTGAAAAAAGGGAAGTGAGACCAAATCACAGTTTTGAGAAGTTTGGCCACAGAGAGATTCAAGAGCAATCCATGAGTTACAGTAGAGGTGGGTATTACAATGCATCATGGGTAATAGAGGAGAGTAGTCATGGGTAGTAGAAATGGGTATTAGTACACATCATGGGTGGTAGATGTAGGCATTAGGCTGCATGAGTTCACTACACTTCTTCTAAGCTGTTCTTGCACTTAGAATTTGCTCCCCCAACACAAGTAAAGATGGCTAATGGCAGGACTCCTATGTAACACGTTAGCTCCTCAGAAGCTTTCGCTATTTTGGTATCGTAATCAGATCAAAATTAATGATTGAACCAGAATTCCACCAAAGGCATGCTGCATTTCTGTCACTCCTGGAAAGCTGAACATACCATTAGGCTTGGGACCAATCCCAGTCTTTCTGCCTCACTTTAGATCCATGTAATTTTAAAATAAAGTGGTATTAAATAGAAGGGTTTGAGCATTTCTAAAAATATAAAGGGCTGCATGACATTAAAGCAAAGCAGTCGCAGTGGTGGCAGTCCCATGGAGCTAGCTGGGTGGTGTAGGGTCAGATGGAAGTGGTAGTTCAGGCGAGGTCAGTATTACTAAAGATTTACCACAATTTGGAGTGTTCTTTGTGTCAGCTCACACCTGTGGAACTCCTTAGCATAGTGTACCTGCCTTACAAGGGCTTGGATGCATGTTAATGATTGCTTTCACCTTTAAACAGTAATGTTGGCTGAATTCTACACCCCCACACAACATGACGTTGATACATACACTTTCCTTACAGAGCCACAGTGGGATGCGGTGGTAAGAGCAACTTTGCATTCATTTCTTTTTCTTAATAAAAATGTTTCTCCTTTGAAAAGGTGAAGCTTTACTTGGGTTAACAACTTTTCCTTGATGATTACGGAATCACATCAGAAGAGCCTGCGTTTACCCAGATCTTGATCGCAAATGAGTCCGATGTCTTCACTGACTCCAAGTTTGGATTAACTTGGAAACGAAGACACAAGAAGAGAAGGGAGGAAGGGAAGGTTGAAAAGAGAAAGCCAGTAGAATGCTGAGAAAAGAGGTCTGATGATGGTCTGCCTTCCCTGTTAATCTTAAAACCTTTAGAAAAGCATTTCCCCCTCCTATGGGCTTGAATCCACAGCCCTTCCTGATGTCTCCAAAAATCTCAAACCTTAGGATTTTATGGAAATTCCCCGTGGCTGCAGGGAAGGCTGATGAGTCTACTCCTGTTCAACCCAATTTACCTGGCTCAGTAGATTTTATATGCGTGTATGTTTTATGGCCTGCTTTATGAAAATAATAGCTTAAAAGAAATTTATCATTATCTAAATGTGGGAAACACTTTTTCTAATTCTAAGAAACTAACATTTAAAAAAAAAAGGTAAAGGAGAAATCTAACCTGGCAGGGTGAAGGCCATCGTGGCAGGCAGGGAACATCTGGAAGGAGTCTGGTTGTTGATCACCGGCCCCCTCTTTCTGGGGACTGGGCTGTAATGTTGCTACTGAGATTTACAACCCGAGGCAGTGCGAGTTCAACATCTGCTCGTGTACATCCCCTGTGGCCCGTGTAGCTAAGAGGAGCCGAGGCCTCTGATTACCCTGGAAACTGCGCAGGCCATTCCTGCTCCCTGCCCACTGAAACTGCCGTGGGAGGAAGAGCCCACGGGCGATCTCCAGGTGCGCTTGCGGATTTAACTTCCTGCCAGACTCCAAGGGCCAATCTAATTACTTGTAGAGGTGTCATCTACTGAAAGATGGAAAACAGGGACAGTACTCCCCTAAAATTTTCTTCACATCCATATTCTGTGGCTATTTTTAAAAAAACTACGAAAGGCATACAATCGAATTTATTCTCCAGGAAGCTATCTTGATAAAGTCTCATTGTGACATGAAATTTATATGCTCTGTGAAATCCTGAGGCTTTTCATGATTTTTGTACCGCTCATACTCAGTTTTTAAAAATTAAGAAAAATGCTTTCCAGGCCAATTGGTAATGGAGCAGAAACTTTCTCAATGCAAGATCAGCAGCCTGGTGAAAAGAGCTCCTGGCTGCACTGCCTGATTCCTCTGCTATTTTGGTGGTGGTAGGTAGCCAACAGTCGCCCAGCGCAGAGAGACAAAGCTACAACCTTCAGCCATCCCTTGTCCTTCTAGATGCCCACCATGGGATCAGGACTGGACTTAGATTGCTTTGGGACTTCTGTTTGCTTATCTGGCCTTGCCTGATGTTGGAGGCCTCACTTGTGTTTGGGACCTCCAAAGGTGAGCCTGAGGCACCTGTCTACTAAATTCTCAGGTTAAAAATCTTAATTCTATGCTGTTGTGACTGGGAAGCAGCCCAGCTGCTGGAGGAGTTTTACTGAAGAGAAACATTTCAGTTCAGAACGTGGGGTGAATGCTCGTATTCCCAGCTAAGCCTTAGAAAACATAGCTCACTTGAATGTATTCTTCAAATGGTTAAATTAAGTGTTAACTTAAGTTTGGTCACAATTCTGAATAGCAGATATGTACCCTTAAAGTAAGTTACTGTGCCTCAACTAACAATCATGTTTCTTTTTTTTTCTTTTTGCATAAACTATTATAATCTTGTATATTAACTTGTTGGCATACTCTTGATTTATTAATATTATTATTAACAAGTTAACTCTAAGATTTCAGTGCTTTAATAAGTAAAAAATTCTTATTTATTTTAGCTTGTTCTATGCTGCTATCACAGAACATCACAGACTGGGCAATCAACGTTGTATTGATCTGGAGGCTGGGATGGCTCCTAGTGAGGGCTTCTTGTTGCATTGTCTGGTGGTAGAGGGCAGAAGAGGGACACAGAGACAGACAGATAGAAAGACAGAGAGACAGAGACAGCAAGCAAAAGGGAGCCAAGCTCTTTTTTTTTTTTTTAAAGAACTCCTTCTGCAATACCAAACCCATCCTCTGGTAATAGCCTTCCTCTATTCATTCATGCAGGGTCCGCACAGCCTAATTGCCTCTTAAACTATCCATCTCTTAATACTGTTGCATTAAGAATTAAATTTCCAACATCTGTGTTTTGGAGGACACATTCAAACCAAGGTGTCTATTAAAATCTTATTCATTTGCTTGCTAGAACAGTCTAACTTACACTATGTTAGTAAACCAACCCCTAGTCTGAGTGGCTTACTAAGTACCATGTTCTGCCTGTTCTCCAAGAGTGGGCTTCAGGCCCAGGGCTCTATGGGAAAGCGTTCCAAAAAGTGACTCAGAGACTGTACTTACTTTCACAATGAGACCCCACAGCACAGTCTCTTAGCAGGGAATGAGAGAGAGAGAGCTCAGGCTTCGACTTCGGCCCATCCCTTAGCTCTGTTGATCAGGGCAGCTTGTGTGGGTCAGAGGACTGCAAAGGACAGTGGGAAGGAAATGCTCCTCGACTGACTAGGACGATGGAATGCTCTCTAGACCAGCCAAAGCCATTAGCTGGGTCCCAGCAGATCAAGTCCAGCAACTTACAAAAACAAACACGGCATTCCAAAGGGGGCTTATCCAGGGAATAAAAGACTAGCTCAACATTCAAAACTTAATGCGATACTCCCTAGCAACATAATGAGCAATAAAACATATTGATATGTTCTGGAAGCAAAGACAACATTTAAGAAAGCGGAACATCTAGGTATGGAAAAACCACTTTCAATAAACTATGAGTAGAAGGCTAATTCTTAGACTGAATAGAAGGAATCTATAAAAAGTAAGAAACAAAGACACTAGGGCTAGCACCATATTTAATGGCAAAATATTGAATTATTCCCTCTTAAAATCAGGAAGACAAAGTTTATCGCCTTATTATTGTTGTGTTCTTATAACTCCCATTGCATCCCATCAAAGGTCTCAGCCAAGACAAAAGGAATGAAAATAGTAATAATGAGTGTATATGGAAGAAATAATTAATAAATGACATAATTATGTGGAGCATTCTAAAATAACTACTACTGGGGTGGGGGCCTAGCTCAGTGGTTAAGTGATTAGAGCACTTGCCTCTCAAGTACGAGGCTGGGGTTCAATTCCCTAGCACCAGGTAACAGAGATGGTGGCATGCACTTATAATCTCAGGACTTGAAAGGCATAGGCAGAATAACTTGCCGTTGAGTTCTAGGACAGCCTGGGTTCCGTAGTGAATTCAGGACCAGCCCAGACTACAGAGTGAAAACCTGTTTGAAAATAGATAATAATAACAAATAAATAAATAATAAAAGTGCAACTTCAAAAAGAAACTCTTATCAAGCTATGAGAACTAATGTATATACTTATAAGGTGCACCTTGTCTTGAATGAATTAAATGTAATATATGCCTTATTATGAGTAAGTATGAAATAAATAAATATGCAGTTCTCAATCATATTTTATATGTTTACAATGAATAATGGAAAATTGAAAAATTTAAATAACCAGAATAATGAAGCTTAAAGATATAAATCTAACAGAATATAGATAAAATATTTTATTTGTTGCAGTTTATAAAATACTGTTGAAGTAAACCAACAAGCACGTAAAGATGATATGTAGAAAGATGTGTTAACATGCCATGCTTGTAGTTGGAAGAAGTTGAGCTTGTTGAGTTATCAAGCATTCCTAAATTGATTCATAGATTCAGTATAATTCCAATAAAATTGTAGCCAGGCTTATGGTAAAAATCACCAAGTATTTTCTAAAAATGTTCTCAAAAGGTGCATAGTTAAACCATTTTTTGATCAACAGCTGAGAAGGTGCATCTTAGTGTACTGACTGATGACTTATTGTAAGGTGACGTTAATGGAGACGGGACAGTATAAGCACAAAAATCGCAAATAGATGAATGTGCAGGCCTATAATCCCAGCACAGGGAAGGCCAAGGCAGGAGGAGGGCAAGTTCCAGCCCATCCTGGGAGTTTTGTGGCTTAGGAAGACACTGTCTCAAAAAAGAAAAGGAAAGGAAAGGAAAGAAAAGAATAAAAGAGGAACAGAACAGAGCAATATTGAGCAAATACTAGTTCTCAGCACCAGATGCAGCTAACAAGCTGCTTTTATAAATAAATAAAGTTTTATTGCAGTCCAGCAACATATTCATACATTATCTGTATGTACTTTCTGGTTCTTTTATGTAAAAAAATTTTCCTAATCCTTGGAGGAGAGTGTCTATAAAGAGGCTTACACATATATTGATTTTTAACAAAGGTAAAAGCTGTTAAATGGAGAAAGGGTATTTTTTTAACAAATAGTGCTACATTATTGAACATCTGTTTGTGAAACAGAGACCTTGATCTGTGCATTACACTGAAATTTTAAAGAAAAACTCAAAATTAATTATAGACCTGAATAGAGGACCTATATTTTAAAATTATTAAGTTACTAAAATGGCTGACCTAAAAACTAAAATGACTTACCAAACAGCAAAAGATTTGAGATATTCATTTTTGGTAAAACTGCAAAGTAATACAAAACTTCAGAAAAGAGTTTGCTGTGTCTCATAAAGTAACATATGAACTAGTAGTATAATCTGTTTTGCACTTTGTAACAAAATCCTCCAGTATATATATATATATATATATATATATATATATATACTTTACAAAAAAGTTATATTCTTGTGCCTCAAGAGTCTGGAAAGACCAATGCCAAGATACAAGGTTGCTCACCGCCTAGCGAAGCTCTGGTCTCTGCTCCAGAATGGCATCTTCAATGCCGCACCCTTGGCGGGAGGGGGAATGTGCTCACGTGGCAAAAGGTGGAAGGACAAAACCAGTGAATTTTGTTTGCCAAGCTAATTTATAAGTGCATCCAATCCTACTCACAATGGAGAAGGCCGGGGTGGGGGGCAGTCCCCCACTGAAGGTCACAACTCTTATTACCATGTTGACTTGATTTCTGAAGGGAACCAACTCAAGCCATAGCATCCAGCATTCTCACTTCAAGTGAAACAAAAACCTCAGTTACCAAACATTTACAGTGGCCTTGCTCATCACTGCTGGAAACTGGAAGCTACCCTGTGATCCTTCAACCCGTGAAGGGTGAACGGACACATGGTGCTATGTCCACACAATAGAATGCTACTCAGCCATGAAATGGGGTGAATGATTAGTGCATGTCACAGTGCAGTTGAATCTTAAAGCTCTTACAGACTAAAACACCATGTCACCAGATTCCATTTTGAAAAATGTACAACTAAAAGGTAGAGAAGAGACTGAACGCTTGCAAGAGGTTGGGACAGAAGAAAAGTTTGACTTCAATGAAGCGTAAAGGACAGTTATGAGGCTAGTACTGCCTTCCATCTTCATGCTGGTGGGAGTGACATGACAACACACTTTGCCAAAGTTCCTATTACTGTGTTCTAAAGAGGAAGAACTTCTGTGTGCTTAAATTTTAGCTTAGTAAAAAATTTTATAAAAATGACTCCGTTATATGGAACATAAGTCATCCAGAATACTAATGGATAACGGCTTGACTGTGCAGGCAGGTATCTTGGGTACAAAGTCAGCTCTAGTGGTTCTGAACAGAGTGGACTTGAGCAAATTAACTTAATTTTCTTGCTTCAAAATTGGGATATTAACCGTACTGATAAAATAGGCTGGAAGAAAAAAAAAATCTTATTTCTTGCGTTATCTCAACGCACAAAAGCTACTGGAGGCACATCCAGCAGGAAAGGCACCCTCCGTGGTCATGCGTGGTGTGGGCAACAGCAAGGTGCTGTCACGTTCCTGGCAGAGTCTCCCACCCACTGTGATGGTCTCTGGTCTGATTTTGCCTCATCCATATTTATTTTAAATGTTTACCATTTGTCAAGTACCACAGGGACTCAGATGCCTGGCTTTGTTCTAGCGGAGTGTATGATCTCAATGGAAGGATGAGTTAGGTACATGAAACTATTTAATTAACCAATCCCTCGTGTCTGCAAGTTGCGCTGGATGCTGTTAGGAGAAGGGACTGCCCTTGGTGTTCGGGTAGAGACAGCTGAAGGCCGGCTGCAGGCAGCTGTGGTGGCTGTGCTCCACAGGGTCCACTTCGCTGCAGGGACAAATAATAAAGCAGAATGACACAAAGTGGAAAGTAGAATGAGTGAAGTAAAGTGCTGATGCAGAGGAATCAGAGGGGCTGGAGAAAAGAAAAAAAGCATCTGTTACAGAGAGTTCGTGTATTTAGGTGTCAAAGAGTTGTAAGCAGATTATATTGGAAAGGCAGAAAGAAGAGATTGAGGTCCATCTAAGATAACCGAAACTGTTGAAATCATTATTCTGGATCAAGTGGATCTCAAACGGTTTAAAAAGAGATAGAAATATTGTGGTTAACTTAGAAAAATAAAGGAAGAAGAACTGTAAATTATTTGCAGTGGAAGGGAATTTGTGAATCCCAAAGAATGTGGGGAAACACAGCAGTTGCTATGTCTTTGGGGGGGGGGGGGTAGTACCATTTTATCCGTATGCTTTGTCTCCATTGTTTTGAAAATAGAAAGACTCAAAAGAAACCCGAGAAGACGCTCTGCTCCTCCTCCCTCCACCAGCCATTCAAAGGCATCTGTGTCTGCAGAGGGCCAGTGCCCCTCCAAGTCTTGCCCAACAATTTCTCACATATTTTCTTGCAAGCAACTCAATATCTCTTCCCACTGATTTGCGTAGCTCCCTCCGGCTCCCTGTGCCAAGGCCAGACTCAAATGGCTTCTCACTGCCTGGCATTCTGGTCATTTCCCACACTGTCTCCGAGTAGCCTCCTCCAGTCTGGAGAAAACACACGGAGATCTGGGCCAACATCGTACTGTCCTCAACCCACAGGGCAGAGTCCTAATACTGCTGGGGGACTCGGGACAGCCAGGATCTTAAGTGCATATGTAATAAGACATCATGCATGGACATTTGTGCAGGCTTGTTCATTGTTTACTGGCTCATTGAAAGTACAGAAATGTGTCTGCAATTACAGAAGCATTTGTTCTTCCTGAGGGACAGGTTGTTCCTGTTCCTAGGATGAGAACTTCATTCTCCAGCTTCACACCACCCCGGCTCAGCTCCAGTGAAAAAGCAGGACTTGCGCGAGTCATGTGGCCTCTCTAGGCCTCTTGCCCACAGCGGGAGGGTTGGCTACACATCTGAACCCAGATCTCCCAGGTCTGAAGTTCCAGGGTGGTAGAATCACCTGCAGAGGGTGTATGAAGGGCCACACCCTTCTTCCTCAGAAAGAACAAATATTAAGTCCTAATTCCAAGGCAGCCCCTGAAGTTCCCATGAGGCCTGGAAGCGGATGAGTGGAGATGGAGGGGAACCTCAGAAAAGGGCACAGCTAACTCCCAGAATGGAAGATAAGTTACAGCAGGCAAGGGGTGCTGAGTACCCTCCCCAGCACCAAGTTGGTCTGGAAAGAGGAAAAGAAAAAGTGCAGGAGACAAAGGCAGGGGGAAAAAACAGGCAGAAACCAGAAAAACAGGCTCCTGGTCCCTGGAGTAGGACCAGGAAGGAGCAAGATCCCTGTCTCTCTTCAGGCGCTGTCCCCAGGAGGTCGGTGTGTCCAAGCCAGCCCCCCTGCTGGGAAAGCTCAAATCAGGTGCTCACCGTTACACCAAAGTACCAGATGTTGCAATCTTGGCCTATTGTTTATGCCCGTAATTAGATACACATACTTCTATTTTGAATACTGCTGTTGTATTTCCTAGTAAATGGCCCAACAAGCACATTATGTATACAGGAAAATAAAAACTCACGTTTTCCACAGATTCTAGCAATGTGCTCTTATACAGTAACTTCCTCCACAGGGCAGCTCATGCAAATGCAACCACTCCAGTCATAATGGCGGTCCGTTTACCTGTATCTGAGTGGAGACGCGGGAACAAAGCTGCACATTATACAGAGGATACAAATGGCTGGTTTGAGGTTTCAAATGAGGTCACCTTTAATCTGACTCCTGGCAGAGGTGGAACACAACCAAACAGAATTCAGTCTCATGCGAAAATAAAAGTAGCTCATGCTCTGAAAGACTTTATTTTTTTTGTTGTTGTTTGAAGAAACAACAACAACAAAAAAACAAAAATTTTAATTTACTTCTGAAAATACAAGTACAAAATTCAAAACAATTCAACTCCTAAAAGAAAAATAAATATTTAGATTTGCAACCTTGTTAATTTAATCTAGATATCGATCGCTATAATTGGACAACATTTTAAACAGGGAATATTGTCAGGAGATTAGTAACATAAGAAAGTTATTTCTGAAGTGGGGCTCTGAGCTCTGAAAGGTCTCAAAGTTTTTGTAAGTAAACAGTAAGAGAAATGGTGGGAAGATGAATTGGGCTGGATAGAAATTATACCTTATAATAAAAAAAAATTTTAACCAAGTTGATTTTCACCGAGTTCTAGACCATCATCCCTCTGTGTGTGTGTGTGTGTGTGTGTGTGTGTGTGTGTGTGTGTGTGCGTGTGTGCCTGTGTGTGTGTATGGCTGTGCACGCATGTGTGTGCGTTTGAAGGTTAAAAAGCAAAAGCTTTAAGGAACAGAGTTTACACTACGAATCCAGTGTGCGTGTTTTTTGTTGTCCATTTTCTTAGAAAAGAAATCCAAGGAGATCAGGAGGAAAACCAAACATAATTATTTTAAAGTCAAATTCCTTACTGAATCTCTCATGGAAATAAACAGTTACTATGTCACCCAAGAGAGAAACCAGCAGAGAGAGAGAGACAAAGACAGAGAGACAGAGGGAGACGCATCACCAAGGAGAGATGTACGTGCAAGAGCGTGGCGTCCTGGCACCATCGTTCAGGTCAGGAGTTCTCTGCCCTCCTACCAGGTGCGGGGGCCACATGAGGAAGTAGTACAGGGTATTCCTTTGTTTTGACTTGTCTCAGGAGGTGCCTCCTGGTCCCACCCCCTCCACAGCAGGGCGGTAGTCAGCAAGGAGTCCTGGAGAGCCCAGAGCCAAAGGCCAGGTGAGGCCCTGGTGCAGGGTACTCGCCACGCGAGGCTCCAATCCCTGAGGACAGGAGCAAGGATGTACCAGCTGTAGTCCTTTACCAGAGTAACCGCACCACGCAGATTCTCGCTGCTTTCTGTGCACTCACTATTTTCTTTTTAATTCTTTTCTCCTTTAAAAAATGTGGTACTCGTAGCAGTGTTTTCTCACCAGTATTGTATTGCCCTGTTGCGGCCAAATTTTATGGTTGCAGAAAGCATTAGCAAACGGAGCCAAAAAACACTCGGACTTAGATTTAATATGAAATTGAGCATTGCATTTCCAAGTATTTCCATCACCATATTAATAATTATTTGGCTTATTTCTATTTTCTTGCTGACTGTAAAAATCTTCTTTTCTTTTTTTCAGACAGTGGTGGTGTTTGATAGTAAACAAACATAGCTTGGAACCAAACCCGCAGACGTCTCCACGGGCACCCTCTCATGGCGCTCTGCTAAAACTTTTAAATAAGACTCAATGTTGTAGTACCGTAGCTATTAAATTTGCTTGGTATTTAACAAGATTTACGCAACTTAGATTTTTCTCTTTGAAATCAAATCATAACTTTCTTCCTGAAAATATTGTAGATGATACCTATTATACATAATACATTAATATGTGTTAAAAACACAATATAGTTATGTAACATCGCTTACGTAAATGTTAACAAAATTGTTTTTTAAAGTTTTATTTAGAAGGATATTTCAAGATGGATAATGTCAGATACCCTCTAATTTTACCTTCTACGTGTTATTATTAAACTAAATGATGTATATACCACTGCTTGCTCACAGTGAGCACCTCACTAGATGGAGTTGATGTTTCTCTGTTTTTCTGTGGCTCACATGCTTACATGTGGAGCATACATTTGCACACTTTCTCTTTCTGATACTCCCCCTCTCCCTTATAGGTTTTCTGTTACCTATTTCCAAGAAATATATATTCTTAGACAGGAACAAAAAGTTCAGGTACTTGGAGTGGCTGACTGTTCTGTCACTCTGAGGCAAAGGAAGTGATATTTGCTCTTGTGTTGCTGTGGTTTGGATCTTGAACATCCTCCAAAGGCTCATGTAATAAAGGTTTGTCCCCAAGGCAATGCTGTTGGAAGGTGCTGGAGTCCTTGAAAGGTGAAGCTGTGTGGGAGATGTTCAGGTCTTGAGGAGCACGCTCTCCAAGGGAGCGGAGGGATCTCAGTTTCTTGTTTCCTGGCTTTGAGCAGACGGCTATTGCTCCACCAGCACTCCAGGACTATAGCAATGGGGCCAATCAACCATGAACTGACACCTCCAGCACTGTGAGCCAGAATCAACCTTTTCTCTTTATAAATTTATTATCTCAAGTATTTTGTTGTATCAGTTGAAAGCTAACTAATTCCTGTGAAATTCCTGTTGGGGAAGAAAACTTAAATATAAAGAGAGAGACCACTAGAGATCTATGTGGGATGTCCCTCAATCTGTGCACAGAAAGCCAGAGGAGTTGCAATGCTCACAACTCACTGTGTCCACACAACAGTTTGATGTCACATAACAGAGTTCCCTTTGGGAATAAAATGAGCCCAACCAGAATATCCTTCATGATCATCTGAATCTGGGAACCAAAATTGTGCAATTTTTTCAGCAGTTGTTAAAAGTAAACTTGCTGAATCTCTACATACGAAATGACACAATTGCAGAAGAGGAATCCTAGCCTCATATTTACGATACAGACCCCCACACACCTACTCTTCACACTGTCTTAGTAGACTAGTAGATGACTACTATTTAATGTAGCTCAAACTGAATGCTCAGGGTCATTTTTCTAAGGTGTATTCAGCTGAAGACTCAATTATGCAAATTTCAAAAATTGATGTTAAACCTTCTTTCCAGGAAAAATGATATTATGAGAGCAAGAACTGTGGTTGGTTATTAGTGAAGATAATGCACAGAGCCTCCCAATGTTAGAGCTCTGCGAATGTAGGAAGAATTGTGTGGGAAGATCCGCAAGCTGTAGCTATGGGAAGCGGAGCGGTGCCGCCTCTGAAGTGCTCAGTAGAGTTTCTCAGGACCTGATGGTTTTGAAACCTCAGAGTCAAATTAATGGCCAGATTTTTTTTTTGGGGGGGGGATGGGGTTGTGTCATGTTATACCTAAGCTCTACATAATGAGGATACATCAATGAATACATAGAGTAGCATTTCACACATTGTGCTCCTGTCTCATGATCAAAGAAGTATAAAAATAAGGCAGACATTTTCTCCTGAAGTTTTCAAATGCTTGTTGGGGAATTTAGGACTCTAGGAAGCTGTACAGTGAAGACGTAGGCCCAGGTTTGTCTAACTAGCCTTTCCATGGGGCTTGGCTTTCCACAAATATGTTGTCACTGTGTCCTTGATCCCCTGCGTTCTGACACAACCAGCAACTGATGAACCTGGCAGGTTTTTTCTTTAATCCAGTACGCATGTTTCGTAAAACTAATCTTCCTTAATCAAGTTTAATTTGTTATATGCCCGTTGATCAAATCCAAATCTTGAATGTCATTCAAAGGCAACATACTTTCTGCCCCAAGATGTGTCCTGTATCTCTCTGTAGCCCACGTGAGTCATGTTTTTTTCTTCCACATCTATTATATTTTATCCCACTTGAGAAAGACATTCTATCAATAGTAGTACATTTTTAAGACTCAACATACATCCTGATTTTCTGAAGCTCTCTTCCCCACCCCTGTAATTTTAAGGTTCACTAGCACAGTGAGGAATCTCTATTAAGTACCTTAATATGTAAATCTCACTTCTTAAGATCTCGTCTCCCACTTTCTCTTCCTTCTTCCCTCCCAATTGTTTCTCTTTTTTCTCTCCTTCCTTTCCGCTCTCCATCCTTCCTTCTTTTCTTTCTTTTCTCTTCCTTTCTTTTTTGAATTCACTCTAACCTGATGTACTCAAATTAATATTATCCTTCCCTCAAAGTCATGCCATAAATATACGAATATATGAAATATACAGAGTATCACCATTATGACTACTATAAAATGTATTTTCTTTCATCATGGAATTTAATATAAATATGTGAAATGCATAATAAGACTAGTAACAACTAGTGAGCTTGTATTATTTTATTTATATTAGGTGCTAATATTATCAGTTATATGAAATGCCAGGTATATCATTGTGACTAAATTATTGATTGAACAAATTAATCGATCTGATTGCACTTTATCTCTTTTTTCTTTATTTTTCTCCCATATTTCATTTTATGCATTTGTGTATTTAAGCAAGGAGGGAGGGAAAGATCTGTTTATTTTCACAAGACATGGAGCTACCAAGTTCTGAGCAGTCATGACCTTGTCAGGATGGCAGTGAATCTGTCCTCGTGTCTGTGAGTATTCTCTTTAAATTTTGTGCTCTGTTTTATTTTGTTTTCAACAAATACACTGTCTATGTTGGTAAGACTGTTACGTCACCAGTTCTCTTTCTAATGTTTCCAAAGTCACACCACATGGAAGCCATATGTGTGCATGTACATGCATAAGCATGTGTGTATCAGTATGTGTTCCCTTTTAATGTTGGCATGTACGCATGTAATGCAGTGAAGTAGCTTAACTGCATTTCATATATTTGTTCCAGGTGGTACATTTAGTTCTGTTTTTAACTCTACTGTCACTTTCTGAAAAAATCTTAAAGCAAAGACATTTCAGTCACTCACCAAGTGGTTGCTCATGTATAAACTACTTTGTGTCACTCATTGGCCTCACAGTTTTTAGATTTAATGGAACTTACCTAGGATTAGGATGATGGCAATGCTGGTGAGCCTCTCAGGTATGTAGGTTTCAAAATGCTAGGACCTATTTTAATACTTGCCTACCACATCTATTTCCTGTAGTGTCATTATACATAAAATGGTCTTTAACAGATCTATAGGAAGAGATGCCCACATTGTGTAAGCTAACTTGCTGACTGCAACCACTACTATTATCTTAAATATCATATATATTTTGATTTCCAAAAACATGAATGTGTAGGTGTGTTTGTGTGTGCATGTATGTGTGTGTGTCCGTGTGTGTGTGTATAGAGAGAGAAATAAATGCAGTGTTGTTGCTGCAGCGACTTGAAGTCTGTGTCAGGAGCAACAGATGAGACAGCACCGTGAGCATCATTCGTGTCTATCAAAACTAACGTACTAACCAAAATATTTTATTAGAGCACCCTGGTTTTATTTTACCAGGAGAGTGGATTCCTTCAGGTTTTAAAACAAGAAAGAGTTCAGTTTTCTACATCACAGTAATAATGGCCAGATATTTCCCTAAAACTAGAATAAACCCCATCATTATTAAAATACTCCGTTTTATAATGGATCCACCCAAAGTGAGAGTATTGTTTAGAGAGAGAGAGAAAAAGTTATTGTCAGAGATAATAGTGGAGCTCTTAAAACAGCAACGCACAAACTGACCTTACAAAAGTTTCATTCAAGAATTCTTTCTATATTCCCACTAAAGTTTCCATCTAAACCAAGGCAAAATGGGTGCTGTGACTTGGGGTAGGATGGAAAGCCTGGATGCACACCAGGGCAGTGACGACCCGCATGGTTGGGCAGGGACGCAGAGGCAGGTGGCCTGTGGTGCCTGTTTTCCACTGTTCTGAGTGGTCTTGAGCTCACATGATTGGGTGGTCCTGGTAGGTTCTGAGTGAGTGCAGGGCACATGTTTAAATAAATCTCCTGTGTTCTCTCTCAGGCAAAGATAAACCTGTCAACTACTTACAAGGTACTGAAAATTGTAGCAGCCCCAAAATATCAACCTTATCAGTCTGCCACTCATCAGAAATTCCTGAGAAGTGAGTCACTCCTTATCCTCTCTGAGTTCCTATGTAATGCCAATTGGTTTTACCTTGGGCGAAGTCACCTGTTAACCCATTAGCGTCTCTCATCTGTTTTGCAGGCAGCAGGACCTCCAAGGAAAGGGACAGTGACAAAATGCACTATTCCAAATTGGTGCAGACCTGTGTAAGGGGTGGTGCAAGTCCTGGGTGATGTGTTTATGGACAAGTGAGTGTGAAAACAGCGGCCAGGCTCACTATCAGAGTGACTGTACACGGCAAGGGGTGTTGGAGGCTAGGGGAAGGAGCTGCTCTTGAGACAGAGTTGTAATAACTCTAGAGGAAGACTCACTGGGCTGAGGGCTACACAGTAGGTACTACAAGATGAGCAAACCCAGCACACACCTCCAGAGAGAAAAATGGAACTAAACATCTCACTGAGAACAAGTTATGTGAAAATAAGCCTAACAGAAAATCGTGAGGCTAACATATTTGACGGGATTGAATGTCTAAACATCAATATGGCTTTCATTTCCACATGGCTTTGAAAATATTAGAAAGAGTCTCAGGGGTAGTAGGGGTGTCTACACAGCAAAAAAGTACAATGAACGAGAACATGGCAAAGTGCAGCTGCAGATAGGGAGCATCAGTCAGTGTGTCCCTAAACGAGCATGTGGCACTGTGGAAATGCGACGAATGGAATGGGAATTTCAGAGCATGCTGAAGAATTACCCAGCGGGACTTGTCACTGAAGACTTCAGAAGAAAAGTAGGCACACGTAGGGGCTGGATGAGAGCTGAGCAGGTTAAATGAGGGGAGAAAGGAGAAATGTGCAAATAGACGTGGAACTTCCCCCTGAATTCTCAAGGTCAAGCACAGAGACAGTGTGAGGAATTTGCAAGAGAAGTCAACAAGAGCTGGCTTAAAAGCAGAACTGTGCATCAGGTGGTTTAGAGAAGGTGGATTGAGCATGGCCTGTGAGCTCACATGGGGACAATGGTTCAGTAGTCACAAGGGTGACTCTGCTCCTGGCAGAGTCATTATCTAGAAATTGCATAACTTGACACTGTAACTTTTTCATGCAGCTTTTTATGTACTGATAACTGTGACAACACTCAAAGGGTAAAGCAAGGAACTTTTGCTATCTTAAAAGAAGGAGTCCATGTTTATGTGCAGCTGGCTTCTGATGAGGCCCGTGGTTTGTGGAACACATGTGTCCTCATTTGCCCTGGACAGGTGCTTACGTGCTTCATTACTTTTCCTACTGTTAAACTCATAATTTCTACTCATGCTCTATGTGACCAAGAGAAATGATCCAAGCTGATTTAGTCAACAATCTGGTCAACAATCAACAATCAAGCAGCTCATAAGACAAAGAGGGAACGCCCGCTGCCTCCTCAGGTCAGAAAGGGTGTCAGAAGCCCAGTTGTTCTCACAACTGTTGCAGAACGTAAAGGGCTGATGAGTAAAGGAATTCTGATGGGTACAGTGAATTCTGTGGCCTCAATTTATTCTTAAAACATGGATTTAGGGTTTATTTTATTCATTTTATTTGTTTATTCAAAAGATGTATTCATCGTATAATAATAAAATTAATTTGCTAAAAGAATACATGGCTTATAAAACCATATATGATGCTCTGGATGAAAAGCAAAAACAAAACTTTTTTTCCCTTTATAAAAATGTACTTTTAAATGTTGGATGTCTGCAACAAAATGCTAGCAATGAGTTGTGGAGGACGACACACAGAGAAGCGATCACGTAGCAATTAGAGGAAATTTTAAGACAAGAGCCCAATCACATTAATAATTACTTTAAGTATTCATAGACGAAATGCTCCAATTTGGAGTAGAGGTTCTCTCTCTGAATTCCATTGTATCTGGAAACGATTTTCAAAGCTAACATTTCTGAATTTGGGTTTGATAAATTAATATTAATCAAGATTAAAACTTGTACATATTAAAAGTTGCTACTTGGAAGAGGCATAGCCAAGCCTTAACTTAAAGCAATGACCATAAATGCATCTGACAAGACTTTTGTGTCCTGAATATATAAATGACAAGTGGGCAAATAATTTTGGAAAAAGTATGGTGGACAGAGGGCAGAGAGGAGATAGTTAATGGGTCTAGGGTGCAGCTGGAGAGGAACAATGAGGTTTAATGACAGCTGGTATGGGAACTGTGATTGGCAAAAATTAATTTTATATTTCAAAATAGCTCAAGTAGAGACAATTTTGAGTGTGCCAAAAAGCAAAAAAAAAAAAAAAAAAAAAAAAAAAAAAAAAAAAAAAAAAAAAAAAAAAAAAAAAAAAAAGATAAATGTCAGTGGTGATAAATATGCCAGTTACCCTGACCTGTTCATCACATATGTATATGTATCAGCATTAAAGGGACAAATATGCATAACTACTATGTGTCAGTTGAAAATTAAATTAAAAATTTAAAGGGGGAAACAATAAAAATTTTAAATCAGACCAAAAACATAAGCAAATGTTTCACCAGAGAACATGAATTGCCTATGAGTGGATGCCAAAAGGTTCCACAGCTTTCAGCAGAGGGAAACGCAAGTCCTAACAGTGATGTCTTACCGCTATGTGGTTCCCCCAGATGACTAAAATTAAGAATTAATTAACAAAACTAAAATTAATTAACTGTTGGTGAGAAAGTCGACAGCTGGAGCTCTCAGGCACTGCTAGGTGGGGTGGAGGCTGCTTCGGTCATCCTGGCTAATGAAACAAAACATATGCAGATAATGCGTGATACAAACATGCTGCCACATAAGGACATTTTAGTTGATTTATTTATTTATTTGTTTTTGAGACAGGGTCTCACTGTGTAGCCCAGGCTGGTCCTGAACTCACTTTGGAACCCAGTATGGCCTTGGACTCACATCAATCCTCCCATCCCATGAGTGCTGGGATTACAGGAGTGAGCCACCAACACCCCACTTACGTGGTGCTGGGGAATCAAACTTGGGTACTTAGCACTTGCCGAAGTGCTTGCTAGGCAAGTGCTTTAACGGCTGAGCGGTTCCTTCAGCCCATCTAGCTGATTTTTAACAACAGCAAATATAGCGTTCAGATCATCATGAAAAGAAAGAGGAAGATTGCGCTGAGTATGTATACATCCCGGGGAAGACCCTTGAAAGTTACAAGGAAATCTGAACCTTAGAAATGGGAGAAGGATATAGCCACAGGATGTTTGGTTAAACGTAAGTAAAGGTGGAATTGTGGAAGTGCATGGGATCATCTACAAGCAGAAGCTACATTTTTTTAGCTAAAAAGAAAAGAAAAAGATGCAGCGAGACCCCTGAGAGATTTGAATGATAA
Source organism: Ctenodactylus gundi (assembly GCA_004027205.1). NCBI lineage: Eukaryota > Metazoa > Chordata > Mammalia > Rodentia > Ctenodactylidae > Ctenodactylus > Ctenodactylus gundi. Next base: position 421,562 of record PVKB01001331.1, read on the forward strand.
AGGAAGAGATTAGAAGTCACGTCACAGGTGACTGGAGAACACAGATGCTTTTGCAGACATAAGGGAGATGGTCAGAACTGTGTATTTTTGAAAGATTAATATGGATTGGCATTAATATTGATGACAGTATGGATGACACGGATCAGAGGAAGATCTCAAATTGTGAGTCTGTGGAAATAGTCCATATAGATAAAGTGACTGTGATTCCAATTGTAACGGAGCTGGAAATGAAGGATCCGAGCAAGAACCAAGAAAAAAATCCCCCCAAAACTGGGTATGAAAAAATAATTTCAATACTTCTTTGGCAGCAAAGAATAAGACACGTAAAGATAAAAGACTTTGTGATTTTGTCATAATGGCCCAGGTGGGTGCTGGTGATGGAAATAGAATGTTTTGCATTTGTTTCTAATTTTGCTCTTCAGTAATTAGTTTGGTTTTAATTAATATAACAAAATACCTGATACAGGCTAACTTTTTTTTTTTTTAAGGAAGAAAGGTGACTATTTAGCTCACAGCTTTAGAGGCTGAGAGTCTAATCAGCTTGGTATGGGCTCTGTGGCAGATGGCCAGGAGAATCTGTGAAAGAAAGAGACCCCATCTCCAAACAGGATGCCAGGTGACCAGCAACTGCCCATTAGCCCCCTTCCTAAAGGCCCTGACACTCTCAGCACCACACCCTGGAATTCAAGCTCAAGTACCCAAAACTGTGGGCATACAATGAAACAATGTCCAAACTACAGCAGTGATAAATTACTTTTAATAATATATTTTTAAAATATACAATGATTTTCATTTTGTCATGCTTACAACAATTTCAAGGGCCTTAAAAAGATCGGTTTTATGCTTAGGCAGGGGTCCAGAGGCTCCTTGTAAGAAAATAACTCTCTCAATAGCCCCAACCCTCTTTCAGCCACATGCGTCTCTTACACTATTTCCATTCCTTTTTTCATTAACACTTTGCTTCCTCCAAAAATAAAACTATGCCCTGGAAAGTATCACAGAGGAAGACATTCTTATTTTAGTTGGAATGTATATATCAAAAATAACTTTGTGTCTGTCCATAAGACCGGACCAATGAGGTACTGAGCTCTGGTTCCTGGGTCCTTGGAGATCAGGCTGAGGCAGCACCATGAGGACACAGGCAGCCTGGACCCAACTCCAGCAAAGGGAAGGGAGAAGAACAAAGCACACACAATGTGGGAGAGTAAATTCTACCCATTTCATGATCGTAAGACCGCATTGTGGTGCAAAGCAAACCAGAGTACAGTGATCCTGGACAAAGGGCCTCCCGTAGCAAGTGAAAGAGGATGAAGATTGGTCCACTCAGGCTCCTGTAGCAAAGCACCTGAGAGCGGAAACTTTACAATCAACAAAGATTTGTTTCTCATAGGTGGAGACTGGGAGGTTCAAGGCCAGGACACAGCTGCTTCTGACCTTATCACTTCCCAAAGGTCTCACCTCTCAGTATCATTTCCCTGGTGATTAGAGATGTTAACATTTGAACTTGAGGAAAGGAGCTGGAATTGGGACCGGCACTGTTGCCTCAACTCCGGAAAGCCACACAGTGTGTGGAGGACTGGAGGACCTCTTTGGGGTCTCTTCTTCTCCCTTCAATTGTCAGCAAACCCAAAATTCATTCTCAGCTAGAGAGGAGTGAGTGACACCTGAAAGTATTAGTTTCCTTCTGTAAAATAAAACCAAAAAATTGCAACAATATCCCTCACTGCATTTCAACTTTTTGATCCAGAGAAAAAGAAATGTTTTGCATATTCATATAAGCACGAGTGCATAAAGTAGACACATCACTGGATTCTACCTTCTGCCCTGCCCCACCCTCCTGCCCTGCCCTGCCCTGCCGCCCTGCCCTGCCCCACTCTCCCACCCCATCCTCCCGCCCACCCTCCCAGTGCTCTAGCCCCTGCGCTCCACATCACTCTGGCCAAATGCTTTCCAGTTCTTTCTATTCTAAATTTTTCTACTTTATTTCATTAAATATGACTGCCATGTCAGTCTAGTCTTTGCTTCCAGGCTTTTCTGAATACCTAGGTCAGTTTCTCCATTCCAATAATTTGATTTCTGTTGCTGTTTGCCTCTCGTCTGCCCTGTGGCCCGGTCCTCACAAGGCACCAGTCTGTGACCTGGGCTGGGGTCTCCTGGAAGATCATAGTTGCCTTATTCTTCCAGTAATTATGGCCTAACAGAGTGTACACATGACGTAGAGGGAGAGCAAAAGGTACATTTCAATGCTCAAGACCTGATAAGCAGTTACCCCTTTCAGAATCACTATCATGGGACATCACAGGGAAATGAGCCACAACTGGACTGCGAGAAACAGGCCCTGAGGTCTAACTGCAGAGAAGTCCACTCACAGAGTGTGGTCATACAAGTTTTACCAGTGAGAGAAAGGGCTAAAGTAAGTGACACACGGTGTGCTTCCATAATCTAAAATCTATAATCCAAAACTTTTTGAAGACCAACTTGACAGCGTACATAGAAAACCTGCCGAGATCTTACATGATATCACAGTCAAAACACGGGGGCTGCAGAAATGGCACTGCAGTAAAAGCGCTTGCCTAGGAAACACACAGCCCTGAGTTCGATTCCCCAGCTCTGCATAAACCAGGGGTGGTGACGCTCGCCTGTAATCTCAGCACTCGGGAGGCTGAGGCAGGAGGGTTGCTGTGAGTCCAGGGCCAGCCTGGGCTACAGAGCGAGACCCTGTCTCAGAGAAAATGGGAACACAACACGCAGTATATTCAGTGGCCTCAAGATGAAAAGGCCACGTCGGTCCCTTCAGCTGCGGTGCTTCTTTGTCATGTGTACCCGGACTCCACCCGGACACAGAAGCAGACCCCACAAACAGCAAAGGGACAGGGTGTGTGTCCCTGGTTGGGGGTGAGGGCAGGAGGCCTTGCCGCAGAGGGGCGCCGGCCTACACAGGCAGCGCCGAGGAGGAGCCGGGCGGGGTCCGTGGCGCAGGTGACGGGGAGGCCCGGGGACCACGGAAAATCCAGAATGAAGTCGAAGCTATAAGTCCCTTTTCGCTTTGGAAGAACAGACCCATCTGCGCTGCAGCGAGCTTGCGCCCTCCCAGGCAGAGCGCTGAAGGGGCCTGCGTGCTACGCAGCCTGATTGCGGGGCTTTAGAAATGCAGCCTTACGCTGTTAAAGATCTATGGTGCCAGAGCGTCGCTAATGTCGCTGATTATGAAGCATCGGAGAAATCCCTTGGCGAGTTTGCGAGGCCGCTGTCAACGCCAGAAGACCCCCAGGCCGAGGAGGCCCCTGTGCCTGCGCTGTGGCCTGACCGCCTGGGCAGGGGGGCGCTGCCATGGGCCCAGCAGCTGCGGGTGTGGCAAGGCAGCGGGCACCTGCGTGCCAACTCACTGTGTTGGGTAAAGCTGGGTCAGCGTTATGGTTTTTGTTGTTGTCGTTGTTGTTGTTTGGTTTTTTTTCCTGCACTACTGGGGTTGCGCCCAGGGCCTGCATGCCCGCCCTCTTCATATTTTTATTTCGGACAGGTGTTGCTACATTGCTCAAGCTGGACTTGAACTTGGGATCCTCCCGCCTCGGACTTGCTGATGCTGGGACCCCTCCTCACCGTGGTGGCGCCGAGGCCCAGGGACAGGGACCCCTTGCTGGCTGGTCTCCCCAGCCTGACGGCAGCGTTTCTACCCCATTGTTAGCTAAAACTCTGACCAAAAATGCTCACTCGCTTCCACCCAATGGCACGTCATTGCTTCAGCCACGTGACAAACAATATAAAATATAAAAACCCAGTAATAACACAAAATATATAGACCAATTTCTCCATACTCATTGATTTCCCTTTCCATATGTTTGCAGTACATGATTCCACTCATCTTGGGGACGGGGTATGCATGAGTATTGCAGCGTAAATGTTTCTGCTGCTCCCTCCTCTCTGCACCCCCATCTGCCCACGCCTCCACAACCCCTTCGCGTCTCCACAGGGTCTATCACTCTGTTTTCTATTATCTTCTATTTTTTCTGTAAGTTATTTGCATCCTGGGCTTCTCGTGTAAAAGAAACATGACCATATTTATCTTGTGTCTGGTTTTTTCACTTACTATTATGGTCTCATGGTGCATCTGACTTTCTGCAGGTGTTTCTAGACTCGTCTTTCTTTATGGCAGGGTAGTGCGCCGTTGTGTACACATAGTGTAAGCATCACATTTTCTTTACCTATTCACCGTTGTTAGGTACATAGTCTGTTTTTACAATTTAGCTATTGATGAGCTAGTCTGGGTATGCACATTCTATTAGAAGATGTTGTTGAACTCTTTCAGGAAGATTCATAAGAGAGGTAGAGGTACAGTCGTATGGAATTGTTTTCAGGTTTGTTTTCCTTTTTTTTTTTTTTGAGAAATCTTCGTGGTTTGAATAATGATTGTATCAGTTTACACTCCCACCAACAATGTGAAAAATTTTCTTTTCCCCACACCCTTGCCAGCATTTGTTGGTTTCATATTTTGGGATGTTACTGGAATAAGATGGATTCTCAGGGTCATTTTGATTTGTGTCTTTAATGGCCGAAGTGGCAGGTGACAGGGATGCCTCAGCCACAGATCTGTTATCTGGTGGTAGTGCTGGGGGCGTGCTGTGCATCTCTCTTGGACAGCATCCTAGCTGCAGTGACCAGAGGCCTAGATGTGGGGTGCTTCCAGGAGGTGCTTAGCGTGGAAGATGGTGTGGCCAGTGCCTGGGACTCAGGGCAGCAACCCAGCTACGCGCACCTGCACTAGCCTCTGACCTGTGACTTTTGAACAGGCCAGTGTCTCTGAAGAATTTTGCATGTAAAATGAGAAGGAATGATATTGGAATTTATTTCTTATGCAAAAACGACCCCTCCAGGTCCCTCGGGGAGCAGGAGGATGTGGTGTGACGTGGCATGGCGTGGCTTGGCATCAGCAGCGAGGCCTTGAGTTTCCATCCATTGAGCAGTAGTGAAACACTCCAATGGTTCTGAACCAAGGTCGTCGTGAAAACAGTGGTCAGGATGACACTGTAAACACTGCAGCAAAAGGGATAGCTCACAGTGTGGCAAAAAGTGTGTACTAAGCCCGTGGGAGAGCTGGAGCAATGTGCCTGCAGGACTTCGCAAGAAGTCACGTTGGACTGTAGAATCAAAGAAGGATGTGTCCCAAGCGGTGAGACACACAGGTCCTCAGCGGTCATCTTCAAACCATCGACAGAAATGCCTTCCTATTCCCAGAGGACCTATTTTCTGGTCCCTTAACTGGGCCTAATGTTTCTTCTCATCTAAAAAAATAGAGTGAAATATAACACACAGTAACCTCCCAATAACAGCTCAGCATCTCAGGTGGAGACAAGTGTCTGACAAGTGAGGTGGGTGTACTCGGGATGCCACAGTGTTTCTGGATCACTCTGACCACATTGCGGGTTCACCATGTTATTGATACATCATGCAAAGGAACACTGCACAAATACGATTGCTTCTTGGTGCCTGTCCACTCAGAGTCAGAGGTGACGGGAACTCCCAGGCCACAGATCCGACACACGGTAGGAATGCTTGTGGCCTGTTTCCCTTCCAAAGATCAGTAAACAGAAACTTTTTCGCCTACCTATGACAAGTGATAATGTCAAAAACTTCAATTATTTGTAAATATGTTTCTACAGGTCTTTTTGAAGTGTTGATTAGCTTCCTTTTTATTATCGGATACAAATGTATGTGAAATTTGTCACAGAGAAGCTCAATTATATATGTCGCAGAATGCGCCTTCCTACTGGTCTAACTTTTGGGAGCATCTTCTAGTTACGAGTTAGTGTTACATGGATATGTGTATTTTAGGGGTGCAAACAAGAGAAGAATGGGGGGAAAGGCATGGTCTTCATCTCCGCTTATGTGGCGTCAGATAGGGACACATGGCAAGTTTAGGTGGCTCTCCAAAACCACAAACAACAGAATGTGTGGTGTGCATGTGAGTCTGTGTGCATCTGTATGTGTATGTAGACAGGGTGAGAGAGAGAGAGAGAGAGAGAGGCAGGCAGAGAAGAGCTTGGAAGAAACCAGCCTGTGCATTGTAGTTCAACAAAGAAAGACCGCCAAGTCTGAATCCTTCAAGAAAGTTCGGCCACTTAAAACCTCAGGAAAGAGTTCATAGTACAGCAGCAGTAGGCAGGCCGAGTCTCCTCCCCATGGGGAGGCCACAGGCCTTTGCTTTAAGGCCTGCGCTGGATTAAACGAGGTCTTTTTTCACATTGTGGAGGGACATCAGTTTTACTCAAAGTCTACTGATTTGAGTATTATATTCATCTAAAAACAATCTTCACTGCAATATATATAATAGTATTTGACCAACTAACTTGATACTATGGCATACCCAAGTTGACACATAAAGTTATCCATCTTATAGGGCTCACTAACCAAGTCCAAGTCAAATTAATTAAGACAGCATACCCTGCTTCCCCAAGAGATAAATGTATTTTTCGCAAGTGCTGCAGTAGGTGCTTCCAGATAAGTCTTCAGGGCAGAGAAATGACATTGAGTTCTGTTTTTAATTGTGCGTAATCTGCACACACTTCAATAGTTCATTAATTACTATAGCTAGAAGCATCACGACACACATACTTATATACTGTTCACTGTGGCACCTTTTCAAAATCTCTTTTGAAACCAGTGGATCCGTGACCCAGCTTACTGGAGAACCTTCTTGTACTCTCCTGGAAGTGCCCCTTCTGGAAAGCTCTCTCCACCGGAGAACAGCCTCTCTCAAGGTTACCGCTTCTGTGAAAACCACACTGGGGCCAACCACTGCAATGCCCTTGCTACAATATAATTTGGGGCAATTTCAGCTTCAACTTTGAGGTTTCTCAGGACACCCTACTTTGGAAGCTGCCTTGCCAACCTTGTCAATCGATCAATGTTTTCCTTTTTTTTTTTTTCTTTTTGAGACAGGGTCTTGTTCTGTAGCCCAGGCTGGTCCTGAAGGCTGGCCCTGGACTCAGGAGAATCTGCCTGCCTCAGCCTCCTGTGCTGGGATTACCCACCATGCCCAGCTTCATGTGGTGTTGGGGAATTGAACTCAAAATCTTGTGCTTGCGAGCCAAGCACTTTAACCGCTGTGCCATTCCTCCAGCCCCACATGTTTTCCTTTGTCCACCTGTAGTCTCTTTCCATTGGTATTTCTCTGGGACACTTCCTTACCAGTCTAGACCCACGGTTTAGGGGTGTACCCCGGAAAGTAGAGACACGCATGCAAAAGGTTTTCTGGTGTGTGTCCTCAGCAATAAAACCTTTAAGGGACCGAGAGTGGAAAAACGTTAAGCTGTGGTGCAGTTGCAGCCAAGGTTTTGTTCAATCCACCAGGAATCCGAGCTGAGAGCCTTTCAGAGCGGTTCAATGTACAGCTAAGGTCTGGGCCTTGGTATCTCTCCATGGAGCGGTCACTTTGGTCAAAGTGGCTTTTTCTTGAACCAGGAAATCCCACAAAGAGGATCCATTGCGAAGGGTCACCAGACAGCAGTGCGGGGGTGAGGGAGGGCGGGGGAGGCAGCACCACAGCACTCACCAGGCTGCTCAGCTCTGCCTCGGACTTCGTGTCCCGGGAAGCAAAGTGTAAAAGGCGACTGAGGGCTGGGCTGCTGGCAATCGGAAGCCTGCCACCTGTGCTGTGTGTGCACGGATAACCACTGCAATGCAGTGACAGCTTTCTCTTTAAACTTTCACTAACATAAACTTTCACTGAGAGAGAAGACTTATGGGAAGAGACAGGGTGGCTGCTGAAATATATCCACAGCGAAGGAAATAATACGAGGGTTTGTGAGGTTGGTGGCTGTTGCTAAGCACCAATAATTTGTTAAAAGAGGGAATGTCAGACTTGGGGAGATTAATTACTAATTCAGGCAAAATATGAAAGGCAGAGGATTTCCTTGATATCATTTCCCTGTAGCTAGAAGGCAAGTAGAGTAGAAAATCAGGCTCAGGATTTAATTTTAAGAGTAATAAAGCTTCAGAGATAGTTTCCAGCCCTCCCAGGTCTCATATGCAAATGTGCGCACTCGGAAAGGGCCTTAGAGAGATCCTGAGACTTGGTATTGGATGGTTAGGAATCCACAGCTCGTAATGTGAACTCCTAGATTGCATCAAACAGTGGGCCTGAAGGTGTGGCCCCTCCCCTTGCCAAAGCTCTGCTCCCCTTATTAAGGCATGCGGCCCCCCTACTAAAGCACAGCTGCCCCTTACTGAGACATAGTTCCACTTTATTTACTGATCGTTCAGAATGCTTGAATGAGGCAAATACACTACAAGATGTGCCTGCCCCTATCTGAAGATTTACCCCTGCCTTGCGTTTTGAAGGTGCTGGATTACATGGGGCAGAGCATGAAATTGGAGAAGGCAGATGTGGCCATTGGAGAAATGGTGTCAACTTGTCGCAACAGGGAGTAGCTTTCAGGTGTGTGCTGTATACTGGAGGGCCAGGAAGTGGGGACGGGGCGCCTAACTGGCAACTTACATTGACGAAAGGACAGAGGGAGACACATTGTTGTAGCTTCCTGCTAAAAAAGCTCCCTCCCTTTGAGCGGGAGACTCGGGTTTGCTCCTGGCTTGCGGGGGTCTTCACAGATGTCTGTAGTAGATTTGCATCAGTCTCCCTTCTTCGCCTTCCTCACCTTGGACAATCATCCACTGCTGGCTGGCACCAGACTGTCCTGCAGCGTCTGACTGGTGTCTTTCCGCCACAAGCCTGAGCGGCTACTGGAACTGCAGCTCCCACGTGTGCACCACGGACTTGGACTCTCTCTCTTCAAACTTGTGAGCCATCTAAATAAATTCCCTTTGTCTCATAAATTCTATTAACTCTGCCTCTCTTAGAACCCTGATCAATATAGTAATGTTTCCTAATATGCAGCAGTCTCCCATGAGGCTGGGTTTGTAAGCCTAGGAGGAAGATGCCACCAGCATACTAGCGGGGCGGGAAGACTGGGACACAGAGTGACCCACAGGAAGGGAAGTAGAAATGCTAGAACTGCCACGACAGACCACAAGCAGCATACCACGGGCGAGCGGTACCACTGACACACAAGCTGGGGCCTTCCAGCCTGGTGGAGGGTCTTCCCATGCCTGAGATAGGTGCCCACACCCCACAACCATCCTGGCCAGGGCCATTGACAACATGCCGCATGGTACTGTGTCTGTGGGAGTATCAGCTGTTGAGGGGCAGCCCGATGTCCCTTGTGGTGCCTGTCCTTCTGTCCCAGAGGCTGCCCGTCCCAGGTTATGTGCCCTCCCAGACTTGGGGTGGTGGCTAACGGCTGCCTGACTTGGGGATCTAACAGCTCAGCTCCTTGCTCCACGCAGAGCAACTTCACAAACCTCTTGCAGTTTCCTGTGTGCAAGGTCAGTTTCTTCCTTGGTTCATCTCCACAGACGTCATGCCAGAAAACGCCTTTGCAAGCCACTGTTTGTGTCTAGGAAACCCAATTATTCAATAGAACGCAGACCTACGAGTCACTAGGGCCTTTACTTCTGTGCTTGTGGCTCAGCTGGTTCAACTATGGTGCCAAGGACGTGAGAAGCTGATGACCAGATACTTTATCTGGAGAAAGAGCCACCAGGGGGAATTGATAAGCTCTTAGCTTTCTGTCTACAAAATACTAAGTCTAGTTGGCTTCACTGATCTCAGTGTGCTTAAACTATTTCATAACTATTTTCTGAGATAGAAGTTTTGATATTATATGAAATATGATTTGATAAGAAAGATGCCTAACCTAAGTGAGCGATCTAAGATATATGTGTATTTAGTGACAGAAGAACTAGAGAAATAATACATGCAGTATAACATAATGGTATAACTAACATTGTAAAACACAAGAAACCTGATCTTCTACCATTTAGGGTTAGTAATGCTATCTTTCTAAAAAGGGCGCTTTGTCATTAGTTGAAATTTCTTGGGAAAGAAATTCAGTTTTAGCAACATTCCAGAAGACTAGAAACTCTCTGGCATTCCTAATTTGTAGCCTATGTTGCACACCCTTGAGTATAAATAAACTCTGTTTTCCCTGTTTTTCTGTTCATTTCCTGTTATTTATCTTAGGAAGGCTACTATCCAAAGATCTCTTCCCAAAGCTGAATATCTTTATTCATGTTTTGGAAACTGCCCTTCTTCCAGGATGCCTAATTTTAAAGGATAATTCATATCACTTCTCTGATCTTGCTGCCTTTTGCAACAATTCTGACGTTAGCAATTTTCCCTGAGTTTGTTGACATCCTTGCTGGTCACTAAGCTTGCCAGCAAGTGTGATTTTTGCTGACACTGCACATGCCGCCCCAGCTGCAGCCCCAGCCACAGGACAACCCTGGTCCCAGCATGGCACTGCATTTTAAATCCATGATGCAGGCCGGGTTCTGTAAGAGCACAAAAACCAAACTGTGTTCACAGACAAATGTCCACTTGAAGATGAAAGTGAATATATAGGGTTTATACACAATCCCTAAAAGTAAAAATGATGTCCAATCTTAGGATGTTGATTGGCTAATGACGATGAAGTGCTTCATTCAAATTTAAATTTACAAGAGTTTCTTGATTTACTTTATGGTCAAATTTTCAAATGGCACATGGTAAAGTGTGAAAGATAGTTGGACCTTGTATTAGAAGAGAAAATTTAATGTTTTCAAATATAAAACTAAAACATTTATGTAACAATGTCTCATATATGGCCCAAAGATTGGAATTAGTGATGGTGTATTTGGCTCTGCGTTCAAGGTAAGCATTGGTTATTACATGCTACAACATTTAGTTTTTCCTTCCAGAAGAATACTGTTTAGAAAACAAAATAATGATGAATGTGTCATATTTTATTATTTAAATACCGAAGACCACAAAACCTACTATTTTCTTTTTTGATTTAAGATAAAAATAATAATAAATAATAAATGCAATGAGCTGTAGACAAAAGCAGATTAGATATCTATTGCTCTGTAACAAAGTTTCCAAGATGTGGTGGCCCAAATAGTGTCACTAATCACAGATCCATGGTGCGGATTATCCTGGCCCTCAGGTTCTGTGTCTCTCACAGACCCAGCCACGTCAACCACGTCTTCTGTCATCTGGTAACTTGGCTGGAGATATTCTACTTCCAAATTGCCAGTGTGGTTGTGTCGTCTTCAGGTCCCCAGTAATGTTGGTGGAGCCATCTGGTCTGGTTTGCAGGGAAGTCTTCTCTCCACCGATAGCTCAAGATGTGGAACTGCCATCATCCTTAGGCCAGTGAAGAAGCAAAAGAGGGCAGTAGGACAGGGGCACAGTGGTTTCGTGACCTGATCTGAAGCAACATCTTGGCATGTTTGCCAGATTTTGTTCACATCAGCCACATTGAAGAGAAAGAATTGCATAACAGCATTAGTCCCAGGTGGTGAGGATCACTGGGCCACCTTACAGGTGTCCTACATAGCAGCGCACAGTTGAAAACACTTGCTGATGCCTACATAAATCTTCCTATTTTTATCCTGTATGAAAATACCTTAAAATCAGTATATGTTTCCTCTGAAGAATCCTGACTCTAAGTTACAGTCTTAGACTAAATTTATGGGCTATTGTTTTTGAAAATGTGTCAGTCACAGGCTTTTAAATGAATTAGTTGATACCATCATTATTAGTGATAATAATATTTGAAACTATGATGGCCACTTAGGAGGCTGAGGCAGGAGTACTGCAAATTTGATTCCTGCCAGGACAACTTAGTGAGACTGTCTCAAAATTTGAAAAAGGACTGGGTAGAGGATATATTTCCATGTGAAGGCTGTGGGTTTAATCCACAATATGAAAAACAAAACAAAACTCAAAAACAAAAATTCCAATGAGACAATAAGTTCTATAGCCAATACCATGTTCTCTCCGGAAACTTCAGGTGAGGTTGTGATGTAGTTCATCACCATAAGAAAAAACTAACAGCTTGTATAGAAAAGTTGAATTTGCTGCATAGATACCTGATGCTATTTAAAAAACAAAGAAAGCAACATACTACGTTTTATTGTATTCCGGCAATGTTAAATTCTTAGATTAATAACCTTCCTTCATAGATCTCAAGAGTGGAAGTTGGTAGGACCATGGTCCAGGGAGAGGGGAGCGCACTGGGTCTCCCCTTCAATGCCCATGGCTGACTACTCAAGTCCAGGAGCTGAACTCTGGCTCACTCCAACGTCGCTCCTCTAACCTTCCATCATTCTTCGTCAGTGATACTCTGGACCTTGGCCTTCCTGCCTGACCCTGGGGGGCATCTCCCCGTCACTAGCTGATGTTCTTTCAGATGCTCACAAATCTCTCCAATGCGCCACAGCCATAAAGATCAGGAAACCCTGCTGCCGGGCATCGTTCCTTAGGAGCACGTATCTGACCAAGCTGTGCTGTCAACTTTGGTGTCCAAACAGCAAAGACTTACTCACTTATGAATCCAGCAGTGGTCTCCTCTGTGAAATGTGCTCAGCTTCCAAATTTATATTCCGTGGAACTCTTCCCCACACTATCCTTAGATTTGTTTTTGTCTACACATGTCAAAAATAAATTTCTCTGATTCCTTTGAACGTCTACAAACGTGCAAGGGATAAATCCCCTGCAGCGTTCCGGAGCCCAGCACGTAGTAGGTTCTTCATTTCCGAAAGCCTGGAGAAAACATCACGTCTGGAAGCAGCTTTCTACTCAGAATCAGCAGTGGGTCGATTTGCTAAATTTTGTAGTTCTCCGAAGTCGAAAACATTTGAGAAATTCTGATGAGAAGAACTTTCTCTGATCTTTCAGCTCTCTGAATATCTGACACTTTCTATCATGAGAAGTTGGTTTCATATCATTGAGTTCAAATGGTCTAAATGGGGTGCATAACAGGAGTGCTGGAAAATCCTTCTCATTCTCAGCACAATGTTAATTCCCACAGTTTCTTGAATCTCTTGCCTAGAATGTGAACAGCTACCTATGTTCTTGAGGTTGGTCATAAAATGATTTTAATTTTAGGACAGATAACCAACATGAAGCAGTATCAGGAAGGAAAAAGACCTTTCTACTCCAGCCTGCCAAGGCTCTCTCTGGAGAGAGAGAAAGCCATAGGAAGACATTGTAAGAATATTTTTCCTGAAATGCAAACACAATAACAAAACGGAAGCAGAAGAATTGGTTTTGCTGCTGGGTCCAGGTAACAGTTTGCCCTTGCGCCCTACCAAGGTGTTCTCAGGTGCCAGTGGCGTAGGAAGGAAGCATCCTAAAATGCCACACACGGCCAGGCTGCCTGCTGCCACCCTAGCTTCTCTTTTGAAGTTCATTTGGCCCATAAAAATGAAAGGAAGTAATCAGAAACAGAATCTTTTCAAACTCTTCGTAAAAGTGATTGTTTAAGTCCACAGGTATCACACAGAATCCAAAAATAAACTAGAAATGTATGAAACCAGTTTTTGTTATTCTTTTTTTTCAAAATGTTTCCACAGCAAGATAACCCATTATATAAATGATAATAGTTAACTTTTATTGAAGAATCCCCATAGTATTCTATGCAATTTTGGATACTAAGTGAAATTATGCTAAATGCAGCAATAGAGGTAGACCAAGCTAGGAAACGTGGACGGCAGGCATCACGGCTACTGAGGGGCAAGGCTGTCTCACATGAAGGACCTTTAGTCCTAGTTTTGCAATGCTTAGCATGGAACCCAAGGCCTCATACATGCCAAACAAATGTCCTCTCACTGAACTGTACTCTTCACACACAGGATTTTGAATTTTTAAGAAAACTGGGTAGAAGCCACTAGAATTAAAAAAAAAAAAAAGATTCTCACTTGGCCCAGCTGAAGAAGCTCTACTGATGTACCATGAAGGCAGAGCAGGCCTTGCTGGACACTGGGCTGTGACCTTTGTGGCAGCAGGCTGCTTGCTGAGGCTCCTCCTGTCCAATGTGCAGCCGCCTGCCTCATACCTGGGCTGCTTTTCCTCTCACTATTTGCAGTTTGCAGTGGACAGTACAAGGAAATGCCCACCTATGCCTCCAATGCCTTCATCCTGAAGCCAGTGGTGAAGGCAGAGCCACGTGCTCTTCATGGCCTCCCCCGAGGTACCTAGCTCACTCCCAGAAGCCCCTGGCACTCCAGGTGCACTTGGGCTGGGTTGCACCCCTCCTGCCGTGGCGCTGCCGTTTGGACTGTGCTGTGAATGGGGGTGACGGGTGTCCCTCCTTGCGCTCTCCCCACTTCTGCAAAACTCTGCCTTCCAAGTCTTTGTGACTGTGTCACAGAGAAAAGAGGCTGAGGGTCATTGACAAGACACTGTTGCTCTCTCTCCTTACAGAATGTGTGCTGCCAGTATCTATGCCAACAATTTCAGGGTAACAGTGGCCTTTATGACCTTTCTCCATGGTAGGCCTTTGATGCTCCAGTGGCCTTGCTGGGTGATGAAAAGAGATAAGGATTCCAGGAAATATCCCAGGTAAGATTTTGGAACCAAAATACTATTGGTGTTGTAAGCTGCATAAATAATGACACACATCTACAGGAGAATGGGATATTGCAGTGGCTTTTATGTGTCTCTCCCGAAGTTCATGTGGTGAAAACTTGATTGAGAATGCAACAATGCTGAGAGACAGAAGCTCTGCGAGGTGGTAGATCCAGAGGCCTCTGCCTCAGTGAGAGGGTCAAGTGTCAGCACAGGAATGGATTCTTGCGAAGAGAATCAATTCAGCCCCTCCCCGTCTCTGTGCACCCTCCCACCTGCCTTTCCACTTGCAAAGGATAACACAGCAAGAAGGCCCTCATCGACACAGGCCCCTGGAGATTAGACCTCTGAGCCTCCAGAACTGTAGAAAATGAATCTCAGTTCTTTTTAAAATTACTCAGTCTTAGTATTTTATAATAACAGCACAAAATAAAGACAGACATACTTTGGGCAGAGGGGAAACATTTTGTTTTAATGAAAGTTTATAACAAGTCCCTTTTCTTAGGTACGCTTGCATATGAACTCCTGATAGTATTTGAAATACACGATCAACCAGCAGATGCTCCAGCAACAGTCATGTTGGAAAAATGCTTGTGGCTGTTGTGGAAACATACAGCTACCGTGAGCACGCACAACATCTAGAAACAAAAACTCAAACTTCCTTTGGAAAGTAGAAGTGCATTTACAGGTCTAAGACTTGTATTCTAAAGTCTTCTGAACTATCCTGGCAGTGCGAGCAGGACCCACACGTTTGTTTGTGTTTCTGTCCTTTTTCTTCAGCTGGAGTGTGAGAGCCAAGGGTGTCTGCAGTTGTGCCGCGACTTTTGTTATTCTGCTTTGAGACATGGAAGTAATTATTTTGGAGAGATTCCAAATAAACATTCGAGCTGATTATTCTTATCTCATTGTTACATTACTTTAAAAGAGAAGGTGGCTGCCAAGTCGCTGGCTCCAGCAAGCACATCCCCGGAACGGGGCATTCCAGGCCGCGTGTGTGAACCCTAAGGGAACTGTAGTGGGCGCTGAGCTGTCCTAGCAAGACATGTGCACCGTCCAGTGTGCAAGGTCCTATAGGAACCGGCCTCTTCCTCAAAATCGGCCTGTTTGTAGAAGATTGCCACCTTAGTATTTGTGGGCTGCCTCTTCAAGATAGAAAACACTAAGGCTCTGGGGAAAAGAAGAAATACCTTTCAAGGATCAGTGGAGGGCTGGCTGTCTCGAATGTCATAGGATTATATTTTGAAATGATGTGATTTTACTTATTGCAATTCTATTATGTTCTAAATCAACACAATTACTAAAAGTTGACATTATTTGAATATAGAAAAAAGTTATCGCTTCTCTCATGAAGCCTCATTCCAGCTCTTCGGCCTCTGGGTTAGCCAGGCATGTCAAGCACCCATGTCCTTGACGCGCTAGGCTCGCTGTCAAATGTCTATCTGCCCACTCCCCTTCCTGTGCCTGCCCTGAGCTCTAAAGCCCCTGGGGCTGCTTGTGCTCAGGCTCATTTCCACCCACATGGGCGACCTCAGCCACCCATCACTGTGGCCCCAGCCTCCAAATGCCACCCCAGCCAGGGCCTCTCGTGAATTACTCTTCGTCTCTTCAAATTCCAAACTGAGCTCGCTGTCGCCTTCCCTCTTCTTCATTTTCAACATTTCTGTGTCTCCCACCAACCACTGCAATGACTGACCCGGAGATCTTTTCTCCCCTTCCTGTGTTCATCTTTACCTCTCAATTTTTTCCTACATAATAAAGTTATTAAAATGCAATTCCCTACCACATATTTTATCCACTTAAAATGCGCTACCTAGTGTCTTCACATATTCATAGAATCAGCAACCATCAACACGATCAATCTCAGAATGTTATTTTCATTCACAAAAAGAAAGCTTTTGCCTGAGGGTTGTCACTCTCCGTTCCTCATGTCCATTCCCAATCATGCAGCAGAACTCTTCTACTTGATGTCTCTGTAAGCTTGGGCTCTGAGCATTGTGTGTTGACGGGACCATCCCACATGTGGCCGTGGTGGCTGGTCTGTGTTCCTCAGCGTGTGTCCAAAGTGTGTCTTCATCATAGTGTGTGTCACTACTTCATTCCTTTACATTGCTTACTAATATTCCACCGTATGAATATTTATCCTTTCGTCAGCTTACTGAAACTTGTATCGTTTCCATTTTTGGCTTTTCCAAATAATGGCATTATAAATATTCTTTTAGAAATATGTGTGAAAATATAGAAAAAAAACTTTTGGTAAATATCCCAATAAAGGGATTGGTTGGATTCAGAGAAGAGGCATCAAGATTTGACTGCTGCAACCCATTCGAGGAATAGGAAGCTGAGTTAGAGTGGTGACTTAAGTGAAACAATTTAGATGTGGAAGATTAATATGTTAAGCACTGTATAGTCTCTCTGACTTGGAAAACCCAGAACACAGACATTCTATAGAACCACATGAAGTGATAGTCAGAGTTGGGGGAAGGGATAGGGAGGGGTGGGAGGGTCAAAATGGGAAGGGATTGTAAAGTTGATATGATATGTATGTGCACACAATACCCAAATTCATTGTAAACACTATGTATTACATATGTATATTAATAAAAAATAGTGGGGAAGAAAGAAATATATATGTGGATACACACTCTCGTTTCTTTTAGATACAATCCTAAGAGTGAAACCTGCTGGGTTCATAAAGCATATTTTTTCTGTTAATGGGATATTGGAACCAAGGTGCTTTACCACTCAGCTTCGTTCCCAACCCCAGATGATGATGATGATGATGACGATGATGGTGATGCTTCTTCTTCTGATGATGATGATGATGATGACGATGATGGTGCTTCTTCTTCTTCTTCTTCTTCTTCTTCTTCTTCTTCTTCTTCTTCTTCTCCTCCTCCTCCTCCTCCTCCTCCTTCTTCTTCTTTTTGAGACAGGGTCTCACTCTGTAGCCCACCCAGGCTGGTCCTGAACTCATTATGGGGCCCAGGCTTCCCTTGGATTGACAGCAGTCTTCCTGCCTCGACCCTCCTGAGTGCTGGG